>PVJS01054278.1:0-13017 GCA_004027185.1 Glis glis
GAGTGATACTAGACACCCATGGTAGCATGTGTTCTCTTTCAGGCTTCAAAATACAACTTTCTTATTTTATTCAAAAGGTTCCTACATTTGGGAAAAATGATAGAAAGTTTAAAATTTTTTTTACCAAACTAGTATATCTGATATACATTGTCACAAAATGTATAAAAATGTCACAAAAAGAATAAAAATACTAATAAAATTCACTAGTAAATGTAGCATGAAAATTCCAAATATCTAACAAATCTGTCTAGTCATGTTAACAAAAAATCATAAATGATGGCCAAACTGATTTTATCATAGGAAATGATAGATGAGTTATAATTAGGAATTCTTTAGCCTAGTCTTCATATCATTTTAATAAAGAATACACTTCTTGACAGTTCCTATAAACTGCATTTGAAAACTTCAACATCAATATCTGACAAAAAATCACTTTAAAGTGAAATTTGATGTAAACTTCTTCATTATGTTAAAAATGTATAAATGAAATTAGTAGTAAATTGTTACAATGGTGAATTAGAATAGCAGGCATATAAAATAAGACTTGTGCTGCCTTTTCCTGTTCTATATTCATTAAATTAATGGAATTAAACTATCAAAATCTTCTTTACAGTTAAGTATTGACAGGCCTAAAAACTCTTTCTAAATCCAGTGCTCCAGGTAGATATCTTCAGTATATAATGTTTGCCATGAAAGATGAGGCAAGTTTCCTCTACCAGAAATCTAAAAGCATTTCTATCAATGTCTGGGACCAAAAATGGCGCTTGCATATAACCACTATTATTTTA
This sequence comes from Glis glis, assembly GCA_004027185.1. Classification (NCBI taxonomy): domain Eukaryota; kingdom Metazoa; phylum Chordata; class Mammalia; order Rodentia; family Gliridae; genus Glis; species Glis glis. Next base: position 789 of record PVJS01054278.1, read on the forward strand.
TAAGGAATGAATTAACCTAAACAAAATAATAATAAAATTGTTATAATTAGATATAAAATGTCCCCTAAATAGCTCATTTACTAGTATTGAGGGTTGATATAGTGACATCATGAGAGTTGTAATCTCAGCAGTTAATTGTATTGGATTACATTGCCTTGTAATGCATTTATCTGGGTGGTGACTTGAGCCGATAGGGTGCGATTGGAGAAGGTGGATCCCTGGGGCTTCAGCTTTGGTGGCTGATATATATGGTTCCTCCTCCCCTAGCTCTCTCTCTCTTGCTTCAGCCTCCATGATATGAGGAACAAAGACGTGCTCTCCCTCTCTTCATATCCCACCACCATCATGCCCTGAGATCTGCAGACTCAAGCCTCACACGGATTGAACCCAAAAACTGAGCAAATAAATCTTACTTCCTCTAAGCTACATGGTCAAATCTTTTAGATTATAGCTGTGAAAATGCTGATGATGCAGAAATATTAAATTCTGAGGATTCAGAAGAATAAAAATATTCTAGTTCAATTTAAATATGAGAAGGAATTAAAATGAGGATCAATACATGGGATTGCATTAAACTAAAGAGCTTCTGCACAGCAAAGGAAACTATCAAGAATCTCAACAGAGAGCCCACAGAATGGGAGATTTTTGCCAGCTACTCCTCTTATAGAGGACTATTATCTAGAATATACAAAGAACTCAAGAAACTTATCACTAAAAAACAACCCAATCAAAAAACGGGCAAGTGAACTAAATAGACATTTCACAAAAGAAGAAATATAAATGGCCAATAAATATATGAAAAAATGTTCAACATCATTAGCAATCAGAGTTGCAAATCAAAACTACCCTGAGATTTCACCTAACCCCAATTAGAATGGCAATCATTAAAAACACAAACAATAATAAATGCTAGTGAGGGTGTGGAGATGTAGGAACTCTGATACACTGTTGGTGAGATTGCAAATTAGTGCAACCACTTTGGAAAACATTGCAGAGGGTCCTCAGAAGAATGGGAATGAATCTACCATATGACCCAGCTATATACTACTCCTGGTTATCTACCCTAAAGAACTGAAACCAAGCCGGGCGTGGTGGCGCACACTTGTAATCCCAGTATTTGGGAGACTGAGACCAGAGTATCCGGGTTCGTGGCCAGCCTCAGCTACTTAGTGAGGTCCTCCGCAACTTAGTGAGACCCTGTTTCAAAATAAAGAATAAAAAAATAGGGCTGGGGGTGTAGCCCGGAGGTAGAATGCCTCTGGGTTCAATCCCTGGTACCGCCAAAAAAAAAAAAAAGAATTGAAACAAGACTACCATGGTAATGCATGCATATCTATGTTTATAGCGTCACAATTCATAATTGCCAAACTATGGAACTAGCTGAGATGTCCATCAACAGAAGAATGGATTACAAAATTATGGGATATACACACAATGAAATTCTACTTAGCCATAAAGAAGAACAAAAGTATGTCATTTGTAGGGAAATGGATCGAACTGGAGAATATTATGCTAAGTAAGATTAGCCAATCACAAAAAGTGAAAAGTTGGATGTTCTCCCTCATATGCAGAAGCTGGGGAGAAATTGAGACATAGGAGGGACTCCAGACAAAGGAAGAGAAACCTTAGTGGAGTGAAGGAGAGAACCTAACTGAGGGAGACTAGAGGGGTGAGGAAGACTTGAAGAGGGAAACACCTCAATGAACATGATGTATATACACAAATTATCAAAGCCAATCACCGTGTTGAGTACACTAAGGTGGGGAGGGAGAGGGAGTGGGGTGGGAACTGGGGGAGGGGTCAACGAGTACTGTCTGCATGTATGCCTCTATCACCCAGAACTTCATCAATATGTATGATTACAATCCACCAATAAAAATAAATAAATAAATACATATGAGAAGAATTTACTGGGAGAAATGAAAATGAATTGGATAACTAGACATACATCATTTTATTGAAAAGAAAACTCCAATATTTAAAGATTAAATATGACATATTGTTCAAATATTCAAGGGGATTTGGGGTAGTTGAGAAAGCTTGATAAAATAATTCTAATATTCATGTATAACATAGTCAAACAAGTATAGGGAAAATATTGAGAAAAGTAGTGAAATGAGACCTCATTGATAGACATTACCTATAAAAGAATAATTAAAAGAGTATGCTACCCTTATTAAAATGGACCCACTGACTACAGAAATATAATAGTAAGTCCCAGGTACACAAATCTATATTTAAATAAGATTAAATTGGCATTCTAATTTAGTGGATCGAGCACACATTTGATTGTTTTCAAGATAATTAACAAAAACTTTTTTTTTTATTTGGGGTCATAAAGTCTCTCTTCACAGTTACTCAGCAATGTCACTGCAGTATTAAGTAGCCATAGAGAATCTGTAAAGAAATGAGGGATGCAATGTTCTGATAAATCATTATTTATAAAACAGTTGTTAGGGTCAAGAGAGTGAAAATATGATTAGGAAATTCCAGGGACCCCTAAATCTAAAGAAACATTGAAAATCTGGCAAAATTGTAAAAATCAACTTTTTTGAAACTCTGAAAAATAGAGCCAGGTGTGGTGGCGCACACTTGTAATCCCAGTACTTTGGGAGGCGGAGACCGGAGGATCCGGGTTCGCGGCCAGCCTCAGCTCTCTCTCTCTCTCTCTCTCTCCCTGTCTCTCTCTCTCTCCCCTTCTACTTAGTGAGGCCCTCCACAACTTTGTGAGACCCAGTTTCAAAATAAAGTATAAAAAAAATAGGGCTGGGGGCGTAGTGCGGAGGTAGAACGCCCCTGCGTTCAATCCCCGGTACCGCAAAAAAAAAAAAAAACTGAAGAATAGTCAAAGTTTCTCAGCAACCATGTGAATGCTTAACCAAGAAAAAAGAAGTCTGAACCATATTAGGAGATCTTTGTAATATTTTTAACTTACTTTGTTTGGGCCCCCACCTCTAACCCCCCTCCCAGCATTGTTGCTATCTGGAAGAAGCAATTTGCTTTCCCAGTATGGGCTTGTGGTTCTGGAGGGAGAAAGGTGGACCTTGTTCTAAAAATGCTCAAAAAGTGGACATTAACATGCAAAAATTGAATTTGGATACAAACCTTATACATTTCACAAAAAGTAACACAAAATGTATGAGATATAAATAAAAAATGCTTAACTACAAAATTCCTGGAAGATAATATAGGGAAATATCTAGGTGATACTGGGTTTAAAAATGACTTCTTAATCCTGGGCACACTGGTAAAAACCTGTAATCCCAGTACTTGGGAGGCTGAGACAAGGAGATAGCAGGTTCAAGGCCAGTATGTGGTAACCTAGCAAGACCCTGTTTCAAAATAAAAAGTAAAAAGTGCTGGGGATTAGGCTCAGAGGTAGAATGCCCCTGGGTTCAATCCCTAGTACCACATAAAAAAATTGACTGCTTAGATAAAACAAAAAAGCAGAATCCATAAAAAGTCGATAATTTGGACTTCATTAAACTGTAAAAAGATGTTCTATGAAATCTATCTTAGAAGCATGAAAACACAAACCACAAACTGTAAGAAAATATCTGAGAAACAAATATCTGATGAATGAAGGCCATTTAAAACAATGAAGGGCTCCATGAATAATGGGAAAATATCTGAACAGACACCTCACCAAAGATAATGTACTAGTGATAAATAATGATATGGAGCCGGGCGTGGTGGCGCACACTTGTAATTCCAGTACTTTGGGAGGCGGAGACCAGAGGATCTGGGTTAGCGGCCAGCCTCAGCTTTCTCTCTCTCTCTCTCTCTCTCTCTCTTTGTCTCTCTCTCTCTACTTAGTGAGGCCCTCCGCAACTTCGTGAGACCCGGTTTCAAAATAAAGTATAAAAAATAGGGCCAGGGGTGTGGCGCGGAGATAGAACGCCCCTGGGTTCAATCCCCGGTACTGCAAAAAAAAAAAAAATAATGGTATGGAAAGAAATTCAACAACATATACCATTAGGAAATTTGAAATTAGCAAAGAGATAATAGTAGATACGTATTAATTAGAATGGCTAAATTTAAAACACTGACAACAACAAAAACTGGTTAGCATGTGGCACAACAAGAATTCTCCTTCATTGCTGGTGAGAATGCAAATATTATGTCCACTTTGGAACACTGCTTAACACTGTCTCACAAAGGTAAACATGATCTTACCGTATAATCCAGCAGTTGTGTTCCTAGATCAAATGAAATCAAATGAATCCTAGAATCAAATGAAATGAAAATTTACATATACTCAAAAACCTGTATACTAATACATATTTACACTTTATTCATAAGTGCCCCAAATTGGAAGCCATCAAGATATCCTTCAATAGGTAAGTATATAAACACAATTGTACATCCATAATATGGAAGATTATTCAATGATAAAAAGAAATAGGTTAAACCATGAAAAGAAATGCAGAAACCTGAAGTTCATATTGCTAAATTAAAGAAACTAGTCTTAAAAGGGTATATAATATATGACTAAAACTATATGACATTTTGGAAAAGGTACAATTATGGAGAGAATAAAAAGATCAGTGCTTATCAGGGTATAGGGGAAAAACAAGAGTCATAAACAGTTGTATCACAGGGTCAGTGATGGTGCAGACTACCTACCCTATTGAAGGCTGTCTGAGGTCCAGGACTCAGCCCTTCTAGGCAGAAATAATCCAAATGCCCACTCTGACAAGTATGGTGCATACTTAGAGGAACGAGCATGGTTTTCTAGTAACCCTTTGTCTGAAAAGTTATATACTCTGCTGGGGCCAGTGCAGTTCTGAGGGACAGCCCCATTGGAACCCTTGGAAGTGGGAGATGCCCCTAGTCCCTATGAGAAAGAGAAAGCCCCAATACCCGTGATATACTGGTGATTCCTGTCATGAGCTATGGCCTTATAGCCCTCCGCGGAAATGATTTGGTGTGAAAATGGTACCGGATGCTCCAGCCAATAGACCGAGTTCTAGGCAGTCTGGTTAGTCTTTCTGGACCCTTTCATGTCTGTACAGAGAGCTGGGCAGTGTACCAGGAACTAACCTTGTAGCAGCCCCAATGGACAGCACAAGAATGGTTGATTGGGCACTGTCCATTGTAGGGCAAGGATATATGGGAGGACCTGTGGAAATGGGGCCTTCAAGAAGGAGCTACTATACATCATGTTCTGGGGCATAGGCCTTGGCAGGCCCCTGGTAATGCTGCTTCTGATGCTTTAGCAAAAGTTGGGGGCTGTCCCAGAGCCCTTGTCAGTAGCATCATGGTTACATAAGAAGTTAGGACATGTAGGCATCTGCACCATGGCTCTCTTAGCTCAGCAGTGAGGATTGCCTCTTACCCATGCTCAAACACAAGATGCTGTAAAACAATGTGTTTGGTGTGCAGAAAACCACCCACAGAAATGTAGGGCTACAACAATCCTGGGACAGGTTCCCCAAGGTACTCAACTTTTCCAGAAAAGGCAGGTTGACTATATTGGCCCACTGCGAAGAGATTAGGGGCTCCAATATATTCTGACAGCAGTGGATATGGCCACAGGTTTGGGTTTTGCCTACCTTGTAGCGCAGACCAAACAGTGATATATTGTAGCCACCCTTAAACAGTTATCAATGGCCTATGGTCAGCCCTTGGTAGTGGCAAGTGACAGAGGTCCTCATTTAACAGCCTTGCTGGGCTCAGGACAATGACATACATTACCAGTTGCATGTTCCCTACCACCCCAAGCAGCTGGAATGATTGAATGCTTTAATGAACTCCTAAAGGAGAAGCTGAAGGCCTTGGTCCCCCATTGGAAGAGATGTTGGCACAAGTGCCCGTGGCAGTGCTGATTTTAAAAGAGCAACCTCAGCTGGGCGTGGTGGTGCACGCTTGTAATCCCAGCACTTGGGAGGCTGAGACAGGAAGATCACAGGTTCACGGCCAGCCTCAGCTACTTAGTGAGGCCCTCCACCACTTAGTGAGACCCTGTTTCAAAATAAAGAATAAAAAATAGGGCTGGGTGTGTAGCTCAGAGGTAGAATGCCCCTGGGTTCAATCCCCAGTACCACAAAGTAAAATAAAATAAAAAATAAAATAAAATAGCAACCTCACTGCACTGGGCAGGTCCCCTTAGATAAGGTAATAGCAAGAATGTCTCTCACTTTGAAGGTAACAGGAAGCTTTAAGGAACCCTGGTTGCAACCAGAAGTGAGAGAAGGAGCCCTCTTACTCCCTAAACCTAAATAAACCCATGGCCCTGGAGCAGCAAGATGTCTGGGAGTGTCCCTGGCATGTGCAAGTGTCTCAGGAGTTGCATTCCTTGGAATGGGTTGCACTCCTTGACCCATGGGTCTTGGGAAAGAAGGCCCACTTACAACTAGACTCTTGGATATCTGCATGGCCCTGCCCAATACAGGTCACACTTCCCCTACAGGCAGAAGGCACAATTTTGAAAGGTATGCAGGTGATAAGACTATGGCTTTTTCCCTTGTATTCATGGAGGATGTTCCTAACTCTTTGTGTCCTATGCAGAGTGCTTTGGTGTGGTACCATCACCCTGGAGCAGCCACTATTCCAGCCACTGTTCTCTTACAAGACAAGCATGTCACCTGCATCCTCCAGGAAGAGAAGGACTTACCCAAGGTAAGGATGCTCTCTCTTTCTCTCTCTCTCTCTCTCTCTCTCTCTCTCTCTGCTATGTCCTGCTATCCAGGTTAATGGCAGGGAGGCAGGGAATAGCCTGCTTTCCTGGGCACACACTTTTGCAAGACTGCACAACACTTCCCATTGCTGAGTCTGCATGGAGCTACCAGTGAAAGCAGCTGAAGTTCTCCCATGGCAAATCACCCCTGTTACTGCAGACAACTGAACTACCTCATGAACCTGGAACCACAGCAGTCCAGAATGGAATAAAGGACGTCCTGTTATTCTAATGGTGGATACATTACATGATGAAACTTATAAAGCCAACAGCTGTACCACAGAAAGTATATGCCCCTAATGTAAGCTATGGATTTTAAAAGTAACAATATATCAATATTATTCACTTATAACAAATGTGCCACTCTAACACAGATTGTTAGTATTAGGGGAAACTGGGGTGTTGGGAAGAGGTGGTATATGGGAACTCTGTAATAACTTCTCAAAAATATGTAGAGTTAAAAAGTATTTTTGAATGAAATCAAGAAAAGCATAAGAACTTAAGGAAAATCAATGATACAATTATTTTAAACCTCAATATTTTGTATATGAAATGATATCAGAGGCAATATAAACAGAACAGGACCCCGCATGCCAAGGAGAATGCATCAATTTATGGCACACCACTCAATTAAAATGAAATATAGGGTAAAGGCGAAGTAGCTTGTATCACACTATGCCACAGATAACACTTTTAGCTCTGGATTTAATGTTTACAAAGGAAAACAATTAAAAAAACCCTTAGAAGTTATTGGAAAACAGGCAGAATCTAGGGGGAACTTGACACTTGAAAGGTGCTAACCACTGAGTGAGATCAATGTCCATATGACTTTTCCCCAAGAACACTCCTCAGTACGCTCTGTGCATTACAGCTAGAATTCAAGCAAAAAGCCACAGTCTTATTGGCCTGAGGAGCAAAATACACAGCTTAGGATTTCCAGAGTGATTTCAAATTGTGAAAAAAAAATCCCAAAGAAAAGGAGATTCAAGCCGGCATGGTGGCACATGCCTGTAATCTCAGTGTGTGGGTCACTAGTATGAGGCCAGCCTCAGAAACTGAAACCCTGTTTCAAAATAAAATCTTAAGCAGGCTGGGGATATAGCTCAAGTGGTATCTGAGAGGCCAAAGGCATCCACAATGAAAAAGGAAAAGGGAAAAAAAAACAAACCTTGAACATTTTTCAGCAGAGAAGTCTATGGTTGCCCACCACTAAAGACAGATTTTGTATTTTGAGTCTTGCCAAGTTAAAATGCTGACAGATTGTGCATAGAAGCCATCAAAGGGCAGATTTTAGGAGTAAGGATTATGACCCAGGATATTATGCTTTGGATCCGAAATAACCCCCAAAAGTTTGTGTTAAAGGCTTGGTCCCCCAGGCAGCAGTGATCAGAGGTGGGGGCCTTTTTTTGAAAGGTTGTTGGATCATGAGGGCTCTGACCTTATTAATGGATTAATCCAGTGATGAATTCATAATTTAATGGGTTTTTGGCAGATGGTAGAAACTTAGGGGGTGGTGTCTCCTTGGAGGGAATGGGTCCTTGTGGGCATGCCCTCGAAGGTTTTATCTTGTACCTGACCCCTTCCTCTGTCTCTCTATCTGCTTCCCAGGCACCAAAAGGTGAGCAGTTTTCCTCTGCCATGCCTTTCTGTTATGTTTAACCTCACCACAGGCCGAAAGTGATGGAGCCAACCAACCATGAACTGAGATCTTTAAAACAATTTGCAAAAATATATCTTACCTCCTGTAAGTTGTTTTTATTAGGTATTTTGTCACAGCAATGGAAAGTTAACTAACACAAAGGAATGATGAAATAACTCACACGTATCATAAAACCAGGCCTTCAAAAGTTCAAGATGTATGCCAGAAATTTGATTGTTTAAAACTACTCCAAAAATAAGTTAGTTAAAATTCAGGGTTTCATAATATGTTACCTACGAAGTCTAATATAAAATATAAATTAACATGAATAATTGACAAAGATGTAATAGAAAAGAACAAGAAACATTGTCTCTTTGAAACAATTAACAAACTAGACTCTCCTTTTGCTTGACTGAATTTTTAAAAAGGTACAAATAAATGATATTATGAAGAAAATTAGGGATTAACTATAGATTAAGCATATATTATAAAGAGATGAATATACTATTCATAACCTTATGCTAATAATGGATGTCTCTATCACCCTGAACTTCATCAAGATGTATGATTACAATGCACCAATTAAAAAAACTTTGATTAAATGAACAAATACTTTGAAAAATAACTTACCAAAAATTATCAAAGAAGAAATAAAAAGCTTGAATTTCACCATATTAATTAAGACATTGAAGCAGAAGTCAAACACTTTTATGCAAATAAATCAAGTGCAGATGAATTTAGTGATGAGTTCTACCAAATTTCCAATGACAAGAGTTCTCTGATCTTACATAGTCTCTTCTAGAAATTGGAAAATGAGATTTTTTGCAATTCATACTATGAAGTCATTATAACCTTGATATAATGACTTTAACCTTGATATAAAATCAGAGATGTGTAATATGAGAAAATAAAATTACAAATTTCACTCATGAAAACCTTTGCAAAAATTCAAAATAAAATTTGAAAGTATATAAGAAGGTTGGGCTAATTCTAAGAACAGTATGGAAAAAGTCATTTGTAATAACACATACCCATTCACACTAAAATCTTTTGGCAAACTAGAATTAAAGGGAACTTCCTTAATTTGATGAAAGATAACTATTAAACCTATTAAAATATACCAAGAAACATACTTTGTGGAGAAATAATAAGTGCTACCTTTAAAATAAGGAATAGGACAGAGTATATACTTAGGTAATTTATATTCACATTGTGCCAGAAGTTTTATATATTATAACAAGGAAGAAACTAATCAATAAGAATGAGAAATAAATAAAATTTTCACTATTTGCAGATAATATGATTGATTCCTTACAAATAAAAAAGACTCTCTTGGTGACTTATTAAAATAACTATGTAATTTAATAAGTGGCTGGATATAAGATTCACCTACAAAAGTAAAAAAAAATCCTAAATGCTACCAACAAATTATTGGTAAAACATACTTTAAGATAAAATACAATTAATATTAGTAGAAAACTAGTAAGAACCTAAAAGTAACCTAATAAAATTATGTAGGATCTGAGTGTATAAGACATTGTAAAGTTTCATTGAACAGCTCTGAAAGAAAATCCAAACAAAATGAGACAGGAAATTTATCATAATAAAGATATCAATTATATTGAATTAAATTTATACAGTCATTCAAATTCCATTTATAATAAAAACTGTTTTGAAGAGCTTAGTGAACCAATTATAAAAAAATTACATGGTAGAGTAAAATTGCAAGATTGGCCAATTTCTTTTGAACAAAAAGTATTATAGGAAGTGTCTGCTGGGTATCGAGGTATATTCAGAAGATGTAATAATAAAACAGTGTGGAACTGGAATGAGCATAGGAAAACTGATAAGGGGAATGAAAGAGAGATTTAGAAACTGACTTATATTAAAAATAATTGTATTAATTGAAAGGTAATATACCAGATCATTTAGAAAAATTCAATTCAATTAACAGAGGTATAAAAATAGTTATCCTTAAACAGGACATCAACTCAAGGTAGATTAAGGACTTAAGTGTCAGGAAAAAAATCATAGAAATCTTAGTTGAAAATATTTTGTACTCAAGCAGTCAAGGAGGATATCTTACACAATTTTTTTTTTTTTTTTTGCGGTACCAGAGATTGAACGCAGGGTCATTCTATCTCCGCGCTATGCCCCCGGCCCTATTTTTTATACTTTATTTTGAAACCGGGTCTCACGAAGTTGCGGAGGGCCTCACTAGGTAGACAGAGAGAGAGAGAGAGAGAGAGAGAGAGAGAGAGAGAGAGAGAGAGACAGGGAGAGAGAGAGAGAGAGAATGCTCGCGCAAGCGCGTGCGCGAGCTGAGGCTGGCCGCGAACCCGGGTCCTCCTGTCTCCGCCTCCCAAAGTACTGGGATTACAAGAGTGCGCCACCACGCCCGGCTTATCTTACACAAATTTGAAAAGCGTTAACTCTTGCAGAAATAATTGACAAAATTGATTGTGTGAATTTCAAGTTTCTGATCAGCAAAGAATAACCTAAGGAAAGTAAAACGATAACCCTGAAACTGTGAGAAGATATTTATAATATATATATAGCCAACAAAGGGTTATCATAACAAACTATATGATTATAGCAAACAATAAAGACAGCCAATTTTTAAAGAAAAGACAAACATGACTTTCATCGAATAAATATATATGTATGTATATATATGAATGGTCATATATATCTTCATGGACTTTATATAAACCAAGACTACAATTAAGAATCCATTTTATGTGCATTCAATTTGCAAAATGGAGTACTATATATTTGTAAAAACTAGGGCTTCTTACAATATCCAATAGAGCAATGAGTGTGGATCAATTGGATACAACAGAAATGTAAAGCTTATAAGTCTTAGATAATAAAAGCATATCTTCACAATGTACTATTGAAAAAGATAAATTATCAAACATATCAAATATACCAAAACAACTAAAATCAAACACTTTGTTTAGATATAAAAATATAGGAAACAATACTAATAAAAAAAGATTAATGATGGCTATATTTAGGATTTGGGTAGAGTGGCACAAAGTGAAAATAGTAGAGTATGTTACCCATCAATTTTCTAGTTTTCCATGTAGGTGGGTTTATAGGATTTAATTTACTTTTGAATATATAGATCAATAGGAGCATACATTAACAATAATGATGATGCTTCCTGAAGTCTATTTTTAAAATGTGGTAACGGCATTTATAATGAAGTATCACCAAGAATTGAATTGTAAAAGTGGATTCAAATGAATTATAGATACTACTCAACCCAAACTTTACTCACTAGCAAAGAATACAAACATAAAGCAAGCACAAATACAGTAATATCTGTTTCTGGAAGGGCCTCCAAATGTCAGGTATAACTTTCCCCAAACTCCCTTTTCTCCCAGTAAGTTACATTTTTTTTCAAAATAACAAATGTGTCTTATCTATGTGTATGGTATAAGTTAACTTCACAGGTTTTATACTCCATTCATTACACAGAGAGGGAACTTATGTGATGATCTCCTATTCTCCAGGTATCCGCATCCCACAAATCTTCAAGTTTCAAATTTCATGTTATTTATAATAATCAAACTTGAAAGATGAGTATACCTGCTGAAAGGTGTGATAACATGCCCTAAAAGTAATTTTTTAGCCTCGTTTTCTACCCTAAAATTAAACTCCCTGCCCTTACCGCCCCAAGGACAAAGCCAGTTCCCCGAGGACGAAACCAGTTCTTGCCCTTACTGCCCAAACCGACCCCCATCTGGGTGCTCAGCCCACGCCCCTAGACCGACCCCCTTGCTTCTAAATAAGGAAAATTTACTATGATTGATCGATTTAGAGCATACCCCGCGAACTCCACTTGCTATCTATAAAAGGAAATGGTGAACTGTAGAAGGGGCTGCCATTTTGACCTGCTGGAG
>PVJS01054279.1:0-13017 GCA_004027185.1 Glis glis
GATTGATCGCACGCGCATGCGCGCTGAGGCTGGCCGCGAACCCGGATCCTCCGGTCTCCACCTCCCAAAGTACTGGGATTACAAGCGTGCGCCACCACGCCCGGCTTAGGTGTCTTGTCTTTTACAGAATAGGTTCAAAAAATGTTGATTTGCTGAATGTTAATTTCCAAGTGCAGCATATAGCTTTGAGTTAATTTGCTTTAAAATAGAAACTTCCAGTGTGATTTGGTGTATACCAACTCAGTGAAACACACTTGGGTTTGAGTTTGGTTTCTCTGTGCAAGCAACAGAGAACGGGTCACATTGGCTAGTTGAAGAGACATTCATTTTAAAGAGCATTGAATAGTTAAGGAACAGTAATCCAAGGACAGGAATGTCAGCAAAACAAGGCTAAGAACAGAACCAGAATGCTATCAAATAGCAAAACCTGTTGTATTTTACTGATCTTTTTTTCTTTTGTGGTGCTGGGATGGAACCCAGGGCTTCTTGCATCCGAGGCAAGCACTCCATCAAAGAACCACCCCCCGCCCACCATTTTATTTGAATTGCATGTCTGTCATAGTGTGAATGTCTGCTTGAGAAACCATTGTAACTCACAAAATAATCTACACTTCTGTTTGGATTATTAACTTCTTACAGTTTGGAATTCCTTTGTGCCAAAGTTTGTTTCAGTTTGTTAATGACAGTGTAGGCTGGCAAAAAGAAAGACAAAAAAAAAGCCAGTACTGGTTGTGCACACCTGTAATCCCAGTACTTGGAAGGCTGAGACAGGAGGTTTGCAGGATTGAGGCCAGCCTCAGCAACTTAGTGAGGCCCCCTGTTTCAAAATAAAAAAAAAATAGGGTTGAGGGTATAGCTCAGAGGTAGAATGCCCCTAGGTTCAGTTCCCAGTAACCCAACCCCCCACCCCTGCGCACACCCTCCCCTGAAAAAAATGACAAAAATGCTAAAGAGAGAAAGTTGGGAAGAGAATCAGGAGGCCATAGTGGAAGGTCAAACAATGATGACTTGACTTTTCTTTTCTTCTTCGTGGTACTAGGGATTGACCTCAGGGGCATTCTACTTCTGAGCCACACCCCCAGCCCTATTTTACCATTTTTATTTTCTAATAGGGTCTTGCTAAATTGCCGAGGCTGCCCTCAAACCTGTGATCTCGTGTCTCAGCCTCCCAAGGATTACTGTTTTGTGCCACAAATTTTTTTTTTTTTTTTTTGTGGTACTAGGGATGGAACCCAGGGGCATTCTACCCCTGGGCTACACCACCTCAGCCCTATTTTATTTTTTATTTGGAAACAGGGTCTTGCTAAGTTGCTGAAAGCCTAAGTTGCTGAGGCTGGCTGTTTTTTTTTTTTTTTTTTTTTTTTGGTACTGGGAATTGAACCCAGAGGCATTCTGCCTCCGAGCTCCATCCCCAGACAGATTTTATTTCTTATTTGGAAACAGGGTTTCACTAGATTGCATATAGCCTCACTAAATTGGTGAGGCTGTTCTTGAACCTCTGATCCTTCAGTCTCAGCCTCTCAAGTACTGGAATTACAGGCATGCACCGCCAGTGTGCCCAACTTTTTTTTTTTGCAGTACTGGGGATTGAACTCGGGGGCATTCTACCATGGGCTACACCCCCAGCCCTATTTTTTAATTCTTTATTTTGAAACAGGGTCTCACTAAGTTGCGGAGGGCCTCACTCACTAAGTAGCTGGGTACTTGGGAGGCTGAGACCAGAGGATCTGGGTTCGTGGCCAACCTCAGCTACTTAGTGAGGCCTCTGCAACTTAGTGAGACCCTGTTTCAAAATAAAGAATAAAAAATAGGGCTGGGGGATGTAGCCCAGAGGTAGATGCCCCCGGGTTCAATCCCCAGTACCGTCAAAAAAAAAAAAAAAGAAAGGAAAAGAGAAAAAAAAGATAAGTAAAAAGTTCATGGTCTTCAGTCAGTCATGGGAGTATGTTTCTAAGTGGATGAGCAAGTGAACGGAAGTTTCTCTGAATTGTTGATTTGGCTTGGGAATTGAGAAGATTGGAAAATGGATGTACATTGAAATGCTCCGTTTTAGCCGGGCGTGGTGGCGCAAGTTTATAATCCCAGTACTCTCACTACTTAGGCCCTCCGCAATTTAGTGAGACCCTGTTTCAAAATAAAGAATAAAAAAATAGGGCTGGGGGTGTAGCTCGGTGGTAGAATGCCCCTGGGTTCAATCCCCGGTACCGTAAAAAAAAAAAAAAAAGAAATGCTCCGTTTTATTTTTATGGTATTGGGGATTGAACCCAGGGACATTGTACCTCTGAACTAAACCCCAGGATGACTAAAATTTGCCCTCCGATAATAGAGAAAGAAGGGCTGAGTAAGGTTGAGTAAGTGCCTACTAAATATTGGACATTTTGTCTCAGTCATTAATCACAACTAATTCGTCTGTTAGCTGGTAATCTTCAGTTTTATGAATGAGAAAATAGACATATGGCTTCCATTCTGATTGGTGTAAGGGATGTGGGGTATAAGTAGAGCTTCTCAAGGGATGGTGGACAGGGCAGGCATTGAGGATGCTTGAAGATTTGTAAAGCGATGCTTTTAGTTTTTTTAATTTTCCAGAATATTATATATATATATATATATTTGCGGTACCGGGGATTGAACCCAGGGGCATTCTACCTCCGCGCTACACCCCTGGCCCTATTTTTTTTTTATACTTTATTTTGAAACTGGGTCTCACGAAGTTGCGGAGGGCCTCACTAGGTTGAGGGAGAGAGAGAGAGACACAGAGAGAGAGAGAGAGCTGAGGCTGGCCGCGAACCCGGATCCTCTGGTTTCCGCCTCCCAAAGTACTGGGATTACAAGCGTGCGCCACCACGCCTGGCAGAATATTATATTGTTCTGGGCCTTTCCTTTTGTTAATTAGGATTGTTTTATTGGTACATTATGATTATACATAATTGTGAGATTTATTATTATAGATTTGTACATGTATATATATAATTTGGTCAGTTTCATTCCCTAGGACCTTCCCTTTCCCTCTCCTCCTCCCTTTCCTGGTTCTTTTCCTTGAGCTTATATGTTTTAATTATGCAGCATTCTTTGGTGAAACACCAACTTGATATGCTAAATTATGGTCCTAGTTAGGACCAGAACCCTGTTAAAAGAAAAGGCAGGATTTGAGGCTCACAAAAGCAAGTTCTGGTATCTGGAAATGGAAAGGAAACTCAGAAGCACATGGCCTGTGTGTGTATGATGTGGTTGGGTGTGATAGAGAGAGGAACATAGGATTAGGTCAGGTACTGTTTCAACTCCATTTGCTTCTTTGGTGCCTTTATGGGGAGGGGCAATGGCAGAGAAAGCCCTGGAGAAGTGAGAAAATTATGTGTTACTGGCAAATTGGCCAAAGAGAAAAATAGGAAATAGTTTTTGAAACCAAAGATGATTAAAGGAGTTTTAGAGACACATTTAACAAGATGAGAAATGAATTAGTAGTATTAGAAATTAGCATTAACATGCCACTCAAGTTGATTTCTAAAAAAAGGAGAGGTTAGATTATAAGAACTTGAAAGGATTGTTCTTTTTCTTTTTTTTCTGTGTGGTACTGGTGGTGGAACCCAGGGGCCGTCTATCTCCGGGCTATATCCCCTGTCCTATTTTTTTTTTTTTGGTGCTGGGGATTGAACCCAGAGGCATTCTAACTCCAAGCTACACCCCAACCTGATTTTTTATTTATTATTTGGAAATAGGGTCTCACTAGGTTACTGAGAGCCTAGCTAAGTTGCTGAGACTGTCTTTTAACCTGTGATCCTCCTGTCTCAGCCTCCCAAGTACTGGGATTACAAGTGTGTGCCACCATGCCCAGCTCCCAGCCCTGTTTTTTTTGGTACTGAAGATTGAACCCTGAGGCATTCTACCTCAAAGCTACCCCCCCAGCCTGATTTTATATCTTATTTGGAAACAGGGTCTCACTAGGTTGCTGAGAGCCTTGCTAAATTGCCAAGGCTGGCTTTGAACCTGTGATCCTCCTGTCTCAGCCTCTCAAGTACTGGGATTACAAGTGTGCACCACCACGCCCAGCTTCCCAACCCTGTTTCATTTTTTATTTTGAGACAGTCTTCCTAAATTGCTGAGAGCCTCACTAAGTTTCTGAGGCTGATTTTGAACCTGCAATCCTCCTGTCTCAGTCTCCCAAGTACTGGAATTACAGGCATGTGCCACCATACCCAGCAGTGAGACTCCTTTTTAATTTTATTTTTATATATATATATATATTTTTTGTGGTACTGGGAATTGAACCCAGGGGCATTCTACCTCCGAGCTACACCCCCAGCCCTATTTTTTATTCTTTATTTTGAAACAGGGTCTCACTAAGTTGCGGAGGCCTCACTAAGTAGCTGAGGCTGGTTGCAAACCTGGATCCTCCTGTCTCAGTCTCCCAAGTACTGGGATTACAACAAGCATGTGTCACCACGCCCAGCTGAGTCTCCTTTTTTAACAGTTGATTTACTGGAAGCAAAGGTTGGTACACAGAGGTAGGGAAAAGTGGCTCATGGTGTAGGGCAGGCAGACGGACACCCTGAAAGAGGGGGGACTGGAGAGTGTAAAGAGAGAATGAAAGAGGCAGAAAGGAGACCTGAGAGAGAGAGAGAGAGCAAATAAATGGTGAGAGAAAGAAAATGATGACAGAAAGCTAGCATGGAAAGGAATAGAAAATGCTGTAGGAGTAGTATGGGCATGTTTTGAAGCTTGGGGAGAGCACTCTCGTGAAAGCCCACAACAGAGCAGATGGTGGTTTTATCTATCTTCCTAGTGGAACACTGAGGTTAGAAACCTCCTGTGGCTGCCATGGAGGCAATTTGGTAATATAGGAAGAGCATTGCATTTAAAATTGGTAGACCTGAGCCGGGTGTGATAGTGCACACCTATAATCCCAGTACTTGGGAGGCTGAGACAGTAGGATCGCAGGTTGGTGGCCAGCCTCAGCAACTTAGTGAAGCCCTCCACAACTTAGTCCCTGTTTAAAAATAAGAAAAAAAAAACAGGGCTGGGGGTGTAGCTCAGAGGCAGAAAGCCCCTGGGTTCAATCCCCAGTACTACTAAAAAAAAAAAAAAATTAGTTAATTGGTAGACCTGTATTAAGATCCTGGCAATGCCATTTATTTATCTTTCTTTTTTTTTTTTGCGGTACCGGGGATTGAACCAGGGGCATTCTACCTCCGCACTACACTCCCAGCCCTATTTTTTACTGTTTATTTTGAAACCAGGTCTCACGAAGTTGCGGAGCGCCTCACTAAGTAGCTGAGGCTGGCCGTGAACCCGGATCCTCCGGTCTCCACCTCCCAAGTACTAGGATTACAAGAGTGCGCCACCACTCCTGGCCCATTTATTCTTTTTTTTGTGTGTGTGTGGTACTGGGGATGGAACCCAGAAGCAGTCTACCTCTGAGCTAAACCTCCAGCCCCTATTTTATTTTTAATTTGAAACAGGGTCTCACTAGGTTGATGAGAGTCTCACTACTTGCTGAGGCTGTCCTTGAACCTGTGATCCTGTCTGTCTCATCCTCCCGAGTACTGGGATTACAGACATGCACCACCACACCCGGCTCTGGCAATGCCATTTATGTGCTGAGTCTCGGTTTCCTCTTGTTCTATTCTCTATTTTTTTTTTTTTTTGCAGTACCTGGGATTGAACCCAGGGGCATTCTACCTCTGAGCTACACCCCCACCCCTATTTTTTATTCTTTATTTTTATTTTTTTGCGGTACTGGAAGCCCCCCTGAGGGCTTCTACCTCTGAGCTACACCTCCAGCCCTATTTTTTAGCCTTTATTTTGAAACAAGTTCTCACTAAGTTGCGGAGGGCCTCACTCAGTAGCTGAGGCTGGCTGCGAACCCGAA
This sequence comes from Glis glis, assembly GCA_004027185.1. Taxonomy (NCBI): domain Eukaryota; kingdom Metazoa; phylum Chordata; class Mammalia; order Rodentia; family Gliridae; genus Glis; species Glis glis. Next base: position 5,867 of record PVJS01054279.1, read on the forward strand.
TCCTCAGGTCTCAGCCTCCCAAGTACTGGGATTACAAGTGTGTGCCACCATGCCCGGCTTTTATTCTTTATCTTGAAGCAGGGTCTAACTAAGTTGTGGAGGGCTTCACTAAGTAGTTGAGGCTGGCTGCAAACCTGGGTCCTCCGGTTTCATCCTCCCAAGTACTGGGATTACAAGCGTGCACCACCACGCCCGGCTATTCTGTTCTCTATTTAACAATGGTTGAAAAAGGCATCTCTCTGAGGGCTCAGTCTCCTTCCTTCCTTCTTTCATTCCTTCCTCTCTTCCTCCCTCCTCCCTTCCAGGGGTGTTCTAGTAAGTTACACCTTAGCCCTATTTTTTGTTTTTTTGGTAGTGAGGATTGAACCCAGGGGTATTCTACCTCTGAGCTACACCCCCAACCCTATTTTATTTTTATTTTGAAACACAGTCTGACTAAGTTGGTGAGAGTCTCACTACTTGCTAAGGTTCTCCACAAACCCATGATCCTCCTGTCTTGGCCTCCCAAGTACTGGGATTACAAGCATGTGCCACCACTCCTGTCTTTATTTTTGTTTTTTATTTTGAGGGTCACACCGAGTTGTTCTGGCTAGCCTGGAATTTGTGATGCTCCTGCCTCAGCCTCCTCAGTGGCTGTAATTACAGGCATGCAACACTGCGCCCTGCCTCAGTCTTCTCACTTCTTTTCGGTACTGGGTAGAATGCCCCTGGGTTCAATTCTCGGTACCACCACCACCGCCACCAGTAACAACAACAAAAAGTATGAAAAATAGCTAACATAATTCTCATATGATTGTGTGTTTTTCATGTTTTGGAAATGAAAGGGAATGGGAGGGGATAATACAGGGATAATTGCTGAACCCTGATGGTTTAAGGTAAGTGAATGTTTAAACTCTTGTTTTGCTTTTATCTTTGTCAGTATCTGAAAGTAAACACAGAAAAGCTTTTCAGTTGTGCGTAATTTGTATGCAAAATTCAAGATGCTAACTTGAAGCTTTTCCCTTCTTTATTCTGAATACTAGGTGCGTTCTATGGATGAACTGAATCATGATTTTCAAGCGCTTGCTCTGGAGGGAAGAGCGATGGGAGAGGTGAGTGCGCTGGTGTGTCAGGAAAGTGGGTCTGTTTTTAAGGGAAGGTTCCAGTTGTCTTTCATCAAGTGTGTCTGAATCAAGTCTCCAGAAGTATGTGCTTGCTTTTCCTTGTTGCCATCCTCATGCTAGCAATGGGATGCTGGAGAGTTTTGCCAGAATGATATCATTCTAAGAAGATTGCTAACCTTAGCCTAATGACTTAAGAACAAAACAAAGCAACCAAAATATGAGCACAAATGATTGAATATTATGTTAGTGAGTTAGCTAGAAGATGAGGTGTTAAAAGTAAAAACCATTCTACTTTTATATGTCTCAAATCCTTACCTTTGCCTCATTTCCAGTGGCTAGGTTCTTTGACAGTTGGAAAAAGGAGTCTTAGATTGGCTGCTAATCAGAATATGTCAATAGTCTATTTTTAGAGTAGTGCCTTTGCCTTTTTAAAGGAGTTGTTTAGAGCTCCATTGTGAAAAGGAGTGAGGTTGTTAGGTTTCTGGTCAAATACAGAAAATTGAGTTCTGAGCCTGTTACTCTATAGAAAGACTTCACAGATAAGAATTTTCTTGTTTGTATGTTTAAAATTTACAAAACCAGGGCCCAGTGTGGTGGCCCACGCTTGTAATCCCATTACTTGGGAGGCTGAGATCGGAGGATCGCAGGTTTGTGGCCAGCCTCAGCTACTTAGTAAGACCCTCTGCAACTTAGTGAGACCCTGTTTCAAAATAAAAAAAATAAGGGCTGGGGGTGTAGCTCGGAGGTAAAAGGCCCCTGGGGGTTCAATCCCCCGTGCCACAGGAAAAAAAATTTACAAAACCAAAATTTACTATCATCCATTATATTGATAGGTGGGGTTGCCATAATTCTAAAGGAAAAGGGAGTATAAGTAGCTAATGTACAGCCTACCTCTGGAGACATTGTGACAGTAAGCATGTATGGATGACAAAGTTAAAATATACAGTTTGAATTAATTGCTTAAAATGTCGTAAGTAGAGCGTTTGCTTGGGGCTCTCACTCTGGAAAATGACCTTAGGTTTTCTCTTCTGTTTTGTTTGTCCTAAGGCTAATATTTCAAAGCTCCCATATCTATTTTAATGTTAAAGGAGGAAAAAATTGTTATATTTTAGGTTTCTCAATGTATACCATCCATTAGATACATTTGTCCTTTGATTTAGCCAATACTTGATTCAAGCACTGTGCTAGGTTCTGAGGATTCAAAATTAAGGTAATTCCTTTCCTGAGTTTATAGCAAACATTCATTGGTTGCCTTGGTGGTTAGGCATTGAAGAGTTGAAATCTTTTTCATGTTTTGGTTCTGAGATTCTTGCTTTCTTTGTCTACAAGATTTTGTTTCCAAGTTTTCTGAGTCATCTGTGGTCGGAGTCCAGTGTCCTTGGGTTCGTGGGTTTTGAGCTGGTTGGTAGGTGTCCTTGTGTTAACTGTGTGTTAAATCCTGCATGGTTACTGGGAAAAGACTTTGTCACTTAATTTCTGGAACAAAGTTTGAACAGAAAATTAACAGACTTGTTAGATATTAGGTAAAGAAAGCGAATCTGTGTTTATCTTATCCCCCACTCCTATGATTCTAACCTGGTATACTCCACCAAAAATCTAATTTCATGTTTGTTAAAAAAAAAGACACAGAATAAAAATAATGCCTTCTTGGCATTTTGTAAGCAACAATTAATGATCTCTAAAGGCTTAATTTTAATTGAATAGTGAACAGGATTTAATAAAGGGTGTATTAATTAATTTTACAGGGCTGGGAATTGAATCTAGGGTTATTCTACTTCTGAGCTCATTCCCAGCCCTATTTTATTTTTTAGTTTGAAATGGGGTCTCTAAGTTGCTGAGGCCCTTGAGAAGTTGCTGAGGCTGTCCTCGAACCTGCGATCCTCCTATCAGTCTCCCAAATACTGGGATCACAGTTTGTACCACCACACCTGGCCTGAATTTTATTTAAATGAGAAGCTGTGACAATGTTAAATTCTTTTAAAATAATTTTTTTCTCACATAGATGCCAGTTTTTGGTCTAGATGTATGTAATTCATCAGAGCTGGGGATAGGAATGTGTAAATAAGTAAACAACATGTATTCCAGCAGTAAGACTGTGTCACTCTTCTTGCTTTCCTCAATATTCACAAAGTGACAAGAGCAACTACCATTTGTTAACCACTTATTAGATGCTAAGGAGTTTGCATGCAGTATCTCAACAATACCATTAAAAGGACAGTTCTGTTATTCAGATCTGCCCAAGGTGACACTTGTAGTAAGTGATGGAACTGGGATTCTTTTATTTTTTGTGGTACCAGGGATTGAACCCAGGGGCATTCTACCTCTGAGCTACATTCCAAGCCCTATTTTTTATTTTGAAACAGGGTCTCACTAAGTTGTAGAGGGCCTCACGAAATAGCTGCGGCTGGCTGTGAACCTGCGATCCTCCTGTATCAGCCTCTCAAGTACTAGGATTACAGTTGTGCACCACTATGCCCGACTTGAAGTTAGTTTATTTTTTATTTTTCTTTATTTTTTTGTGGTACTGGGGATTGAGCCCATGGGCATTCTATCGCTGAGCTATACCCCCAGGACTATTTTATTCTTTATTTTGAAACAGGGTCTCGCTAGGTTGCTGAAAGTCTTGCTAAATTGCTGAGGCTGTCCACGAACCTGCGATCCTCCTGTCTCAGCCTCCCAAGTACTGGAATTACAAGCATGTGCCACCACGCCTGGCTTGAAGTTAGTTTTTAAAAGTATAACCTAGTGTCTAGGCATAAAGGGGACAACATAACTATGGAAGTTTCTGTTCTTTAGGAGTTTTCTTTAGCTAGTTGAAGAAACATTGAATCCACATGAAAAGAAAACAAGTAGTTTTTTCTATGGTTGGAGTTTAGAGAAGAAGGATTATTATTGGCAGGACTTGTTGGAGGTCAGTTTAATTGAGGGAGGTACACAGGTTGAGAAGCATCTTCTAGTCTTGTTAGGTTTTGGATAGGTGCAGATTGGGAGAATGTGTATTGTAGCAATACAGGGAGAACAGCATAAAAGGAAAATAACAAAAAACTTTATAATAAAAAAGCATAGCTTCTAATTCTTTCTTAATTTCCTCCCTATTTAGCAATAAAACATCTCTAGAAGGGAATATATAAATATAGAATTTAGCAGTATAAACAGTAAGAGTTTGAATAAATTGCATGGACTTTTAAGCCAGGCGCAGTATAATTTTTTTTTGCAGTTATTTTATGTGTGTTTGTGTGTGTGTGCATGTATGTGAGACCTCATTAGGGTAAACAATATCTATGTACAAGAATATATGAATTTATAGAATTCAAAGAGAATTAATTCCATTCAAAGTAATTGATTTTTGGTGGTTAAAGTTAGTGCTCCTTGGCTCTTACATTTTTTTCATCAACGCCACTACAGGAGTCTTGGTGTCACTTTGAAAGATTAGAGTGTTAGTAGAAATCTTGCTAAGAAGTGGCTACTTAAAATATCACTTTCAAACCTTGCTGGTTGTCTGAAGTGCAGCTGTTATTAGCTGAAGGACTCATAGTACAAGTATTTTACTTGCCTCTTAATCTAGAAAGTGAACATAAAAAGGAATTTAGGAAAATGCCTTAGGATTAGGACCACAAAATATTTAAAAATATTTTATCCGTGTTCCTTGCTGGCTTCTTTCATTCAGCTTAAAGTCCTGAAAAGTTTACAGTCACATCCTTTAGTACCTTTTATTTACTATGAGAAGATTAGCCTGTGAGTTTAGTATTCTGGTGAGTATCTTTGTAGTACAGAAGAAGGCTTACTGACCTTGAGTTTCTGGGCTACAGTTCTACTTTGGTTTGGTGTATATCTTGCAGGACTTAATTGCTTAGCTTGTAGAAGGGCAGCATTTTTACTGTTCATGTCCAAAATGGCATGGATTTGGAAACAGGAGAAGAGTTCCAATTGGAAAGTACTTTGAGAGCCTTTGACAGAAAGGATACCTTCTCTGCCGAATTGATTTTCTGTTAAAAAGAGGCCTTTTAAAGATTCCTTGATGTTTTATATGTAGTTAACTTGACAACTTTCACAGTAGCTAAGAGAGTAGAGTATACCATCTCATTTCTGGGGTAAATTAAATATAGTTAGATATGTGGCCCTTTGTCTCTCTTCCTTTTTCCCCTCTTGGTACTATGGATTGAACCCAGGTGCATTCTGCCTCCAAGCTACACCCTACCCCTATTTTATTTTTTATTTTGAATCGGGGTCTCGCTGAGTTGCTGAGGCTGGTTTGGGACTTGCGATCCTCCTGTCCTAGCCTCCCAAGAACTGAGATTACAGGTGTGTGCCACCACTCCCCGCTAGCCCTTCATCTTTGTCTTAGGAAAGACCCACCCTTGGTAATAGATAAGTTTGTAAATCTGATGAAGGAAATCTGGAAAGTGGTCCTATATATGGAGTGATAAAGAATTCTGCTCTATTCTCTGAGAGTAGGAAAAGGTGAGATTCATGTAAAATAAAGCTGAAGATTCTCATTAGACATTGCATAGAAATCCTATTTATAAATATGAGCTAGGAGAATGGTTGCAGGGGAGGATAATTGGTAGCCATTTGGGGAAGCTGTTAAAGAAAGTAAAGCTAGCCGGGCATGGTGGTGCACGCTTGTAATCCCAGTACTTGGGAGGCTGAGACCGGGGGATCTGGGTTCGCAGCCAGCCTCAGCTACTTAGTGAGGCCTCCGCAACTTAGACCCTGTTTCAAAATAAAGAATAAAAAAAATAGGGCTGGGGGTGTAGCTCAGAGGTAGAATGCCCCTGGGTTCAAGCCCTGGTACCGCCAAGAAAAACAAAAAGGTAAAACTCCTTGGGATAGAGAGACCAGCGGACCAGAATGCTGACGCCACTGCTTCTAGCCTTAGCACAAACATTCATCTCCTTTGAACTTTGCTTTTTTCCATCTGTAGGTTCAAAGATAATAGACTGGATAGTTTCCCAGGACTCAGTCAGGTTTGAGGTTCTTGTAGCTTCCCCTTATTTCTATCTTTTTTTTTTTTTGCGGTACCGGGGATTGAACGCAGGGGTGTTCTACCTCCGTGCTACGCCCCCGGCCCTATTTTTTATACTTTATTTTGAAACCGGGTCTCACCAAGTTGCGGAGGGCCTCACTAAGTAGAGAGAGAGAGAGAGACAGGGAGAGAGAGAGCGAGAGACCTGAGGCTGGCCGTGAACCTGGATCCTCCGGTCTCTGCCTCCCAAAGTACTGGGATTGCAAGCGTGCGCCACCACGCCCGGCTCAGACCCACTATTTGCATTGAGCTTCTTAGAATGTTTGAATGCAGGGAAATATACCCTTGGCAATAGAAGATACGTGATCTGCACATGGCTTAATCTGTCTCCATTAAATTTCTGTCCTTTTATGATCCTCCTTTGGCTACAATGTTAGCATTCTTTGATACTATCAGTGTGCTTTACTTGAGTGTAACCCAACTAAACTACAATAATACATTTACACTTTTCCATATCATATGAAGTAATAATTGATAGCATTTATCTTTATGAATCTCACAGCAGGGTTTTGAGGGGTCTTGTTCCCATTTTTTTCAGATGAGGAAAAGGAGCTGGGTGTGGTTGTACTTGCCTCTAATCCTGGGGCTATTCGGGAGGTGAGGTAGGAGGAGTGCAAGTTCTAGACCAGCATTGACAATTTTTAGCAAGACCTGTGGGGAAGTAGCTCAGTGGTAGAGTGGCCCTGGGTTCAATCCCCAGTGGGGTGGGGAGGAGCCCTAAGTTCAGGTGACTCCAGCTGAGGTCATAAGGGTCAAGTTGTGGATTGAGTTCAAATTCTGTTTTGTTAGGCTTAGAAATAATAGTAGCTAGCCGGGTGTGGTGGCGCATGCTTGTAATACCACTACTTGGGAGGCTGAGACAGGAGGATTCCAAGTTTGCGGCCAGCCTCAGCTACGTAGGCCCTCCGCAACTTAGTGAGACCCTGTTTCAAAATAAAAAATAAAATATGGGGCTTGGGGTGTAGCTCTGAGGTAGAATGCCCCTGGGTTCAATCCCCAGTACTGCAAAAAAAAAAAAAAAA
>PVJS01054280.1:0-13016 GCA_004027185.1 Glis glis
CTGCTCTTCGGTGATTGGTCAGAATTGGGTCTGGGGAACCAATGTCTTGCCCAGTTTCAATCCTTCATTTGAATATTTATTTCATGGGCTGGTGAGCTCTCATCTCCTGACACCACTCGTCTGCCCCCCCCCCCGTCCCCATCCTGTTCACGCAGGTTGTCCTCAGAATGCAGCCACAGAAGGGGCTCAAGTTGTGTCTTCATTTCCACAGTCCTTGCCTGGTCACTGTGACCTCTTTATCTTATTAACCTCCCCTGTTTTTGTTCATGATACAGATGAGCTCTTTTAACCCTTCCGTTCCCAGGTCGGTCCTCTGCCCGGCCTCATTCTCGTGCTGCAATCAACACCCAGGCGCTTCTCTCCATCATACCCTTGTAAGACGAACATTTTATACATGTTCTCTGTGTGTGTGTGTGTGTGTGTGTGTGTGTGTGGTACTGGGGATTGAACCCAGGGGCATTCTACCTCCGAGCTACACCCCCAGCCCTATTTTTGATTCTTTATTTGAAACAGGTTCTCACTAAGTTGCGGAGGGCCTCACTAAGTAGCTGAGGCTGGCCGCGAACCTGCGATCCTCCTGTCTCAGCCTCCCAAGTACTGGGATGACAAGCGTGCGCCACCACACACATGTTCTACAAAATGTAAAGATGATGCACAGAGGGCAAGCAGATCAGAAACAGGTGGCCCTGAGTCTGTGTGGTGAGACCCTTCCTGGGTCTAAGCCTGAGGCCACACCTCCTCCGGGAAGGCCCACCCTTCCACAGCTGGAAGGTCCTCGCCCAGGTAGCTCCTCACAGAGACACACCTTAACAGACTGGACTTCAACCCAAACAAACATGCCATGCGAACGCTCACCAACCCAAAGTCTTTTGCCTTAGGGGGGCACTTTGAAATGACAGATGGGGAAACGGGGTCCCTCCACCTGGTTGTCGCAGGAGAGTGTCCAATAGTCGCAAATCCTCCAGGACGGTCAAAATTGCCTGTTATGTTTAAAACCTGAAGCTGAAAATAATTCCAGAAGCCTCAATCACATGTTGAGCCACGTGCCACACAAATTAGACCCACGGAGCTGATTCCCGCCCCTGGCCCAAGGAGGAGGTCTCCTGAATTTGGCAACCTAACATTTCCATATGGAAAGAATTACTGGGGCTGAGCAGAGGCAGGAGGAGGAGGGAGGCAGACTGTTGGGGACTTCAAGGAGCTGAACTGTACTGTCCTATCAAAAGGGCAGTGTCAGCCGGCGTGGCGGCCAACACTTGTAATCCCAGTACTTGGGAGGCTGAGACCGGAGGATCCGGGTTCGCGGCCAGCCTCAGCTACTTAGTGAGGCCTCCGCAACTTAGTGAGACCCTGTTTCCAAATAATAAAAAATAGGGCTGGGGGTGTAGCTCAGAGGTAGAATACCCCTGGGTTCAATTCCCAGTACCACAAAAAAAGGGGGGGGCAGTGTAGAATATCTTCAGGAAGAGAGTCACCATTGGTGTGTAAAGGAAGACTTTAGGGAGACCTTGTATTATCTTTTCTTTTTCTTTCTTTCTTGTTTTTTGTTTTGTTTTGTTTTGTTTTGGGTTTTTTTGTTTTGGTTTGGTTTTTTGGTGTTTTTTTTTTAACTAGGCAATGAACCCAGGGACATTCTACCTTCAAGCTACACCCCTAGCCCTGCTAAATTGCCAAGGGTCATGACAAGTTGCTGAGGTTGGCCTCGAACTTCCTATCCTCCTGTCTCAGCCTCCCAAGGACTGGGATTACAGGTGTACAGCCAGCTTTGCTTTATTTAGGTATGTATGTATGTATGTATGTATGTAGTTATGGTGTGGTACTGGGGATTGAACCCAGGGGCATTCTATACTCCACAGTCCTTCTTTCATTTTCTATTTGGAAACAGGGTCTTGCTAAGTTGTTGACAGTCATGCTAAATTGCCAAGGCTGACCTCAAATCCGTGATCCTCCTGTCTCAGCCTCCCAAATACGAGAATTACAGGCATGTGCCATCATGCATGGCTCTGCATTATCATTTTAAAGGTACTTTAGAAGCCGGGCATGGTGGCGCACGTTTGTCATCCCAGTACTTGGGAGGCTGAGACCAGAGGATCCAGGTTCGAGGCCAGCCTCAGCTACTTAGTGAGACCCTGTTTCAAAATAAAGAATAAAACAAATAGAAGCCGGGCGTGGTGGTGCATTCTTGTAAACCCAGTACTTGGGAGGCTGAGACAGGAGGATCATAGGTCAGAGGCCAGCCTCAGCAACTTAGTGAGACTCACAGCAACCTAATGAGACCCTGTTTCAAAATAGAAAATAAAATAGGGTGGGGGAGTAGCTCAGAGGTAGAAGCCCCTGGGTTCAATCCCCAGTATCAAAACAAAAACCAAAAAAAGTCACCTCTGAGCCCCCTGTGGCATTCGAGCCATTCCACATGCATGGAGGACTCTGAGGCGTCCCTGTTTTCCAGTAAGATCCTGTTTTGACATGATTTGCCACTCATCTGCATTGCCGCAGGTGCTGGAAGATCAAGCCACCACTCTCGGGTCACTTTAAAAACAAAGGTCCCTTTTCATTTTCCCAAATTCTTCCAGGGTGACCTCAGAAAAACCCAAGTCATTGGGATCGGGCCCAAACTCCCTGGGTAGAGTTTGCTTCGAAAACGCTCCTAAACACATTTTTTTTTTTTTTTTTTGCAGTACTGGGGATGGAACCCAGGGGCATTCTACCTCCAAGCTCCACCCCCAGCCCTATTTTTTATTCTTTTTTTTGAAATAGGGTCTCACTAGGTTGCAGAAGGTCTCACTAAGTAGCTGAGGCTGGCCGCGAACCTGGATGCTCTGGTCTCAGCCTCCCAAGTACTGAGATTACAAGCGTGCGCCACCACGCCTGGCTCCTAAACACATTATTATTCTTGCAGTCGCTGTCTACATTTAGGTACCTCTTTCCGGATCCTTACTGAAATTGGGTAAAATTTTGTAGCTCATGAGAATTACCCACCAGCCTCCCTTTGTCGGTTGCAATTTCCAGATGTATTGCAGAGAGCAGCGCTCAGCTAAGCCCTGGCTACCCGAACTGTGGCCCAAGGGTCCACATTTCCCAGCACCTCCTGAGACCGTGGTAAAGAACGCACAATCGCACAGTCGCACCCCTGGCCCGCTGAGCCATACACGGTAACAAGTTTCCCTGGGGTAAGAGGTATGCACTGATTAAACGAGAAGCCTGCAGGCCAAATCTGACCGTTGCACATTTCTGTAAATAAAGTTTTACTGAAACGCAGCCAGGGCGGTTAATTTGTGCTTGTTTCTGCTAGAATGTCAGAATTGAGACATTGTGACTGAGAAATGGGGACTCACGAAGCTGAGTATATATACTGCTGGTCCTTTACAGAAAATATTTACTGATCGCTGATCTAAACATGTATTCTTCTTCGGGTTAAGGGGGCAGCTAGACACCTACACCTGCTGAAACTAAAACAGAGCTGGGCATGGTGGTGCATGCTTGTGATCCCAGTACTAGGGAGGCTGAGACAGGAGGCTGCAACTTCCCAAGACCCTGTTTCAAAGTAAAAGAATAAAATAGGGCTGTGGATGTAGTTCAGAGGTAGAACGCCCCTGGGTTCCATGCCCAGCACCACACACAAAAATAATAATAATAAAAGCGGGGCATGGTGGCGCACGCTTGTAATCCTAGTACTCGGGAGGCTGAGACTGGAGGATCACAGGTTCGAGGACAGACTCAGAAATTTAGTGAGGCTCTCAGCAACCTAGTAAGACTCTGTTTCCAAATAAGAAATAAAATCGGTCTAGGGATATAGCTTGGAGGTAGAATGCCTCTGGGTTCAATTCCCAGTAAAACACACACACACACACACACACTAATAATAATAATAATAATAATAATAATAAATTTGAAAAATAAACCCATACCAGAAAGGTATCATAATGATAAGAGAAAGAGAGAGAGAGAGAGAGAGATAGTGTGTGTGTGTGTGTGTGTGTGTGTGTGTGTTGCTGAGGCTGGCCTCAAACCTGCCATCCTCCTGTCTCAGCCTCCCAAGGACTGGGATGACAGGTGTGTGCCACCACGCCGGGCTCTGCCCTCTGTCTTGCCGGAAAAAGCTTGAATCAGAGATTAGTGCCAACGTACTAATCACTTTCCTAGAAAGCTGGATGTAGAGTCCAGAAAGATAGAAGATAAAATCTTCACAGCCTGTAGACAGAGCCTCCTTTTCAGACCCCGGTCTTTAGAATCTCGGTAGGATTTTGCTGGGCGTGGTGGTGCACGCTTGTAATCCCGGTACTTGGGAGGCGGAGACCGGAGGATCCGGGTTCGCGGCCAGCCTCAGCTACTTAGTAAAGAGACCCTCCACAACTCAGTGAGACCCTGTTTCCAAATAAAGAATAAAAAATAGGGCTGGGGGTGGAGCCCGGAGGTAGAATGCCCCTGGGTTCAATCCCTAGTACCGCCAAAAAGAAAAAAAAGAATCTCAGTAGGATTTTATAGAGCAGAGGCCCCGCCAGATGAGACTCTGGAAGCCTGACAAACACTGTTGAGAAAAAAGAAAATCATATGCGATTTGCACCAAGTTCAAATAAGCCGGTGATCAGGCAAATTCCCTGTGTTTGGGAGAGCAAGAGAGGGGTAAGGGTCAGGAAGGGAAATCTCCGTTGGGAAATGTTGGCGCCTCCGCGGCGAGAGGTCCTAAGAGAAGCGCCTGCTCCATTATGTGACAGGAAAACACCATAATTCCGTGGGTTCTTGGCTCATGATAACAAGACGTGCTTAATGCCTGCGGTTGCCGCCTGCCATTATTCAGCCGAGCCGGGTGGATTTTTCCGTGCTAGGTTGGAACCATGCACGGTTTGAGCGGCCGCGGCCTCCTGCATGACAGGTAGTTGACATGAATCTCACCGTGGTGACGTGTGGTCTAGAGGCAGCCCGGCCGCGCCACACTGAGACAGATTGTGCTGGGATTGGAAAATTGCTCTGATGTTAATTTCTAGTAAAATATAAAAGGCAGTCATGCAGGCAGGGAGAGGCGGTAGCTCTGTCCGTTACCTTCCAAGAGCCCCCCTCCCTTCTTCTTCTGCCCTTTGTTCTTTTTTTTTTTGTGTGTGTGTGTGTGTGTGTGGTACCGGGGATTGAACCCAGGGGCATTTTACCTCCGAGCTACACCCCCGGCCCTATTTTTTATACTTTATTTTGAAACCGGGTCTCACGAAGTTGCAGAGGGCCTCACTAAGTAGCTGAGGCTGGCCGCAAACCCAGATTCTCCTGTCTCAGCCTTCCAAGTACTGGGATTACAAGTGTGTGCCACCACGCCCAGCCTGCCCCTTTGTTCTAAAAGATTAACCCATAGTAAGAATGTAAAGACAATTGAAGCCTCTAGCTTTAGCACTCAAGAGCACCAGAGAGGCAGTTAAGGCTTTAGCCCTAAGATCACAGTGACTCTGCCTAGCACCTTTTTTTCAGTACCAGGGATTGAACCCAGGGGCATTCTACCTCCAGGCTACACCCCCAGCCCTATTTTTTATTCTTTATTTTGAAACAGGGTCTCACTAAGTTGCGCAGGGCCTCACTAAGTAGCTGAGGCTGGCCACGAATCCGGACCCTCCTGTCTCAGCCTCCCAAGTACTGGGATGACAAGCATGCGCCACCACGCCTGGCTCTACCTAGCACATTTTAAAACCGTAAAGATAGCAAGGGCCTTATGCCTTGCTCTTAGGGATTACACACAGCTGCACTGGCTACAGCTCGTGCCTCTGTTTCCCTTCTATTGTTTGTGACTCGGCCTCAGTATGAGAACGGCAAACTCCATGCAGTACATCAAAGTGCCCATAGTTGATAGACAACCAATACAGCCCAATACAATAGGGGTAAAAACAAGGTAGATTAGTGACCTCTGCACTTAGTAAGTGCACTTAGTAGACTAGAAGGCACCACCTGCCTAAGGAACAAGTTATGCCTAAGAAATGTTACTAGCTCGTTGCCTTGGTAACACTGATAAAACCATACCAATGTGAGAATAGTATTTAAGGGGCCGGGGTCCGAGGGAGGGGCAGAGTTCCACTTTTCGGGCTCTCCAGCGTGTCTTCCAGGCACGCCGCTCTTTCTCTTCTCTTTTTCTATTTCCTACTGACTTTGTAATAAAATTTTGTTAAAGCTGCAACCGAGCCGCCTGTTAGTTTTAATTCCCCTCTTCAGACAATCTGATCTGATTGAAGGGAAAGAGCCCACAGCGCCGCTCCCACCGTAACAAGATGTGGAGGACACTGTGACCAACACTTGCGCCCAAAAGCGCAGCAGTAATGAGCTCTAAGTAGCTAAGAACAAGGCCCAGATGTATCCCCCTGCCCCCCCGTCTGCATCTGGGCTTCGTCACCGCCCAGCCAGGACACCAGGCACGAGGTGCGGCTCCAGGGCGCTGCTGTAGGAGCACCGGCCAGCACGGTCAGGTCTCCATCCTCAGGCCACCGACTGGGACCAGCTGAGGTGTCGCACTGGACAGCCACGTCATGCAGGAGAAGAGCGACACGTGTGCCCCTTTCCAACACTGGCCCTTCCAAGAGGGCCCAGAAAACAACCCCCAAACAACAAGAAGAAGCGAACAACGCAGACTGCCAAAAACCTGCCTTACAGGAACTTCCTTCCTTCCTTCCTTCCTTCCTTCCTTCCTTTTTCTCTCTTCCTTCCTTTCTCCTTCCTTCCTTCCTTCTTTTTTTTTTCTTCTTGGGATTGGAGGTTAAATCCAGGGACATTCTACCTCTGAGCTACAAAATCAACCCTATTTTATTTTTTTTTTATTTTGAAACAGGGTGTCATTAAGTTGCTGAAGCTGGCTTTGAACCTGTGATCCTCCTGTCTTAGCCTCCCAAGCTCCCAAGTACTGGGATTACAGACATGCACTACCATGCCTGGCTTTCTTTCTCTGCCCTCCCATAGAAAAATAATTAGGGGTTAAAAATTTGGTAGATTAGCCAGGCGTGGTGGCATACACTTGTCATCCCAGTACTTGAGAAGCTGAGACAGGAGGATTGCAGTTTCGCGGTCAGCCTCAGCTACTTAGTGAGGCCCTCCGCAACTTAGTGAGACCCTGTTTCAAAATAAAGAATAAAAAAATAGGGCTGGGGGTGGAGCTCAGAGGTAGAATGCCCCTGGGTTCAATCCCTCATACCACACACACACATACACACACACACACACACACACACACACAAATGGTAGACTAATTTAGAGTTGTGTTTAAGAGGATGGTCCACTGTTTATTGCTGCACAATTCACAATAGCCAAATTATGGAACCAACCTAGGAGTCCGTTAACAGATGAATGGATAAAGAAAATGTGGTAAATACGCACAATGGAATTCTACTCCACCATAAAGAACAAAATTATGAGCCGGGCGTGGTGGCGCACGCTTGTAATCCCAGTACTTTGGGAGGCGGAGACCGGAGGATCCGGGTTTGCGGCCAGCCTCAGCTCTCGCTCTCTCTCTCTCTCTCCCTGTCTCTCTCTCTCTACTTAGTGAGGCCCTCCGCAACTTTGTGAGACCCTATTTCAAAATAAAGTATAAAAAATAGGGCCTGGAGTGTAGTGCGGAGGTAGAACGCCCCTGGGTTCAATCCCCGGTACCGCAAAAAAAAAAAAAGAACAAAATTATGTCATTGGCAGGAAAATGGATGCCACTAGGGAATGTGATGCCAAGAGAGATCAGCCAGTCTCCGAAAGTCCAGAGTGGTATATTTTCTCTCCTATGTGTAAGCTAGAGAGAAAATAGGAAACAAATAGGTCTTGACATAAATGAGGAGAGAGGCCAGTAGAAGAATGGAAGGAGATTGAGAGAGAGAGGTGGGGAGGGGAAAAGGAGAATTAAAGAGGGAAACAGTTCAAATAATGCTACGTCCATCTATGAAGGCATCACTACCAATCTCTCTAGCCTGTGAAGAGGGAGGAGGGGGCAGCGGGGTGGGATGCCAAGGGAAACACACCAAGTGCTGTGCGCATGTGTGTTTGTGTCACTTTGAACCTCACTACAATGTGTAATTACAATGCACCAATAAAAATAAAAGGCTAGTCTGCAGGGAAAGGGAAGATACTGAGGAATAAAATTGACCAAATTATGTTATATGCATGTACCAATATATCACAACAAATCCCATGTTTATGTATAATTACAATGCATCAGTCAATTAAAAATGAAACAACATGGTTGGACAAAAAATAAAATAAAATGAAGGAAGAGTCCGGATGGATTCTGGTTTTCATCAGTTCCGGCCTCCCAGGACAGCTCCTTCTGGGGCCCTGCAGTCCCTCCTCCACTCTGGCCAAACCACACCCTTCGCTTAGCTTCACCCCAGATCTGCCTGTGTCTCCACCACGTTGAGCCTTTGTTCAAGCCTGCATTTCTCTATCTATATACTTTTATCGGTGCCATGTAATTATGCCTCATAATGAAATTCAGGGAGACATACACACACACAGCACTTGGTGCATTTCTCTGATCTTGCTTTTCTTTTTTTCTTTTTTTCTTTTTTTGCTGTACTGGGGATGGAATCCAGGGGAATCCTACCTCTGAGCTACACCCCCAGCCCTAGTTTTTGTTCTTTATTTTGAAACAGGGTCTCACTAAGTTGCAGAGGGCCTCACTAAGTAGCTGAGGCTGGCCACAAACCCGGATCCTCCGGTCTCAGCCTCCCAAGTACTGGGATGACAAGCGTGCGCCACCACGCCCGGCTGACCTTGCGTTTCCTGATGTCTTGCTTCTCCTCTTTTAATCCTTCCACATCACTTCCAAGACTCCCCCCTAAGGAAAGCTTTCTCTTGCACCTGTTTTTCTATCTCCTGTCTTCCAAGGAAGCACTTAGATGGCTAAGCACTTGTCACCTGGGCTCTCTCTTCACCATCTCTTTCTGACCACAACATCCGCTCCTTCAAGCCATATCCCAATAGTCCTCATGAAACTCAGCCTGGAATGAGACCTCAAAAGCGTATCTGTTGGCTAATTGAATCCTTCAATAGGTGGAGGTGGTTATGCCAAGTGCAATATGATTGCTGAGCTCAATGAAAAAGGTGCCAGACTTGCCAAGGAAAAGGTTTGTGCCTGGCCAGGCATGGTGGCACTCACCTATGATCCAAGTACTTGGGAGGCTGAGACAGGAGGATCACAGGTTCAAGGCCAGCCTCAGCAGCTTAGCAAGATCCTGTTTTAAAGCAAAAAAATAAAAAGGACTGGGGGTGTAGCTCAGAGGTAGAATGCTCCTGGATTCAATCCCCAGTACCACACACAGACAAAAAAAAAAAAAATATGGCAGGATTTATCCCAAATTCCTCTGATACTGAAAGGTTTTAGCAAGTTTTTAAAATGTATGAATATTGTCTCAGTCAACATTTTCACTGCTGTAATCCAAAACAAATGACCGCACAACTTGGAGGAAGATGTATTAGCTCACAGTGTTTGCAAATTTCAAGTTCAGTCCATGTCTGACTCTGTGGAGCTCAGGGCATGGTGGTGGGAAGCAGAGAGAGGGAGAGAGCAAGGGCTCTGCTCTCACATCATGGAGGCCAGAAGCAAGAGAGAGCCAGCCAGCAAGCAAGGGGATTCAAAGATACAAGTACAAGCACAGTCCCCAAGACCACAGCCCTAGAGACCCACCTTCTCCAGCCACACCCCACCTGCCCAGGTCACCACCCAGTACATCCACTACAATGGATTTATCCACTGATGAGACTACAACTCTCATGACTCAATGACATCCACTCTGAGCATGAATCCATGAGCTTTTCAGGGGACAGTCTACATCTAACCATAACAAATCTCATCACTCTTTGAAACGCTGGGTGGGGAAGACAATTGGCCCCACACATTTTCTGACATGACCTACCCACTCTTCCCTACCTTGCCAGATCTGCCATGCTTCCAGCTACAACTCTTCATAAGCCGTCCAGGCTGGAGTACTCTCCCACCACTGCCCAAGCTATTTTCTAGCACTTACGAGCTACTCCACGAGTACATGGTCTGAAATTCCTAGGCATCTGTTTCCTGGATTTCAGTTTGAAAGGGCCCTACTTGATTATAAGTTCCTGGGAGACCAGGACTCACATGGTTATGATGTGTCTTGGAGTCTTTGCCGTCTGGGCCACGCGTCTCTGTGTCTCTCATTTCTCTGACATGTTTCCAACTTCGCCTGAAAGCAAAAAGTAGAAGCTCAAAGTGTTCCACACAGTTCGAACATCTTCCCCGCCCCCGTGTACTTAAAAAACTGCTGAGTGAACTGAACTGTGAATCGCAGAGCGCAGACCGTTTCTCCAGGCCTAGCAGGGCTAGCCCATCAAGGTCGACAGCGCTGCAGGAAAAAAAAAATCATAGCCAGGCGTGGTGGCGCACGCTTGTAGTCCCAGTACTTGGGAGGCTGAGACTGGAGGATCTGGGTTCGCGGCCAGCCTCAGCTACTAGTGAGGCCTTCCGCAACTTCGTGAGACCTGGTTTCAAAATAAAGGATAAAAAATAGGGCCGGGGGTGTAGCTCGGAGGTAGAACGCCCCTGGGTTCAATCCCCAGTACTGAAAAAAAAAAAATCATGATAAATACCATTAAACATCCAGGCTGAGACGGGCCACTAAAGCAAAGCGAAGCTTTCCAGTGGCAAAGTTCCTTTGGAATTCTATTCTCCTTTCTTTTGTTTTGTGTTGTTTTGTTTTGTGTTGTTTTTGTGGTACTAGGGATGGAACCCAGGGGCGTTCTACCTCTAAGCTACACCCCCAGCCCCATTTTATTTTTTATTTGGAAACAGGGTCTTGATAGGTTAATGAGTCTCACTACTTGCCGAGACTGTCCTCAAACCTGCGATCCTCCTGTCTCAGCCTCCCAAGTACTGGGATGACAGGTGTGCGCCACCACACCCAGCTGTATTCTCATTTCTGACATCTAATTATTACTATATAAGCTGGGCTGATACAAATATAGGCAAGAAAAATAGTAATACTTTCATTAAATTATTTAGAAGAATGAGGGGTATCAAACATTCTGTTCTAATAAATGTGTTTGCTTATTTATTATTATTTTTTTGGTACTAGGGATTGAACCCAAGGGCACTCTACCTTTGCACTACACCCCCAGCCCTACTTTAGTTTTTATTTGGAAACAGGGTCTCACTAAGTTGCTGAGGGCCTTTCTAACTTGCTGAGGTTGGCCTCGAACCTGCGATCCTCCTGTCTCAGTCTCCCCAGTACTGGGATTACAAGCGTGCACCACCACGCCAGGCTTTTTTTTTTTTTCAACTTTTATCGCCCATGAACAATATTGCCTCTACTTGCAGGTGATACGTATGAAAGTAGCCCTCAGAGTGACTGCGGAGGAAAGAAGACGGGGGCTCGCGGTGATGAGGGAAAATTAGAAATGATCAATACTGCCAGGCATGGTCGCACACACCCGTAATCTCAGTACTTGGGAGGCTGAGACAGGAGGATCACAAGTTCAAGGTCAACCTCAGCAAGTTAGCAAAGAGACCTTCAGCAACCTAGTGAGACCCTGTTTCTTTTTTTAAATTTATTTATTTATTTATTTATTTATTTATTGCAGTGCTTGGGAATGAACCCAGGGGCATTCTACCTCCGAGCTACACCCCCAGCCCTATTTTTTTATTCTTTATTTTGAAACAGGGTCTCACTAAGTAGCTGAGGCTGGCTGCGAACTCGAATCCTCTGGTCTCAGCCTCCCACGTGCTGGGATTACAAGCATGCGCCACCACGCCCTGCCGAGACCCTGTTTCAAAACAAAAAGAAGATAAGAAAAGGGCTGGGGTGTAGCTTGGAAGTAGAATGCCCCTGGGTTCAATCCCCAGGACCACGAGAGAGAGAGAGAGAGAGAGAGAGAGAGAGAGAGAGAGAAAGAGAGAGAGAGAGAGAAAGAGAGAGAGAGAGAGAGGAAGGAAGGAAGGAAGGAAGGAAGGAAGGAAGGAAGGAAGGAAGGAAGGAAGAGAAAAAGTAGTCGATGTTGGGTTAGTGTTGCAGGGGGAGCCTGACGGATTGCAGTAGGCTAGACAGAAAGACTCCAAGGCTGGTGTCCTGCGCTGTAGAAGGACGGGTTTCGATAACTGAGATGCTGCTAGATGCATAGATTCACATCGCAATAAAAAAGGAGAGCTGCCTTCCAAGAGTTTGTACTTAAGACAACGGCCTCGTGGGGCCTCGCAGCAGGGACCGTGTGCACTGGCAGATGAATCGCAGCCTGCCTGCCTGCTCCCCAAGGTGGGAGAGTGCGACTGGAGAACCGCATTCAAACACAGTCCCTCGAGGCTGCTCCCGGTGCTGACCGTGGGACTGCACACCAATGGCAGAATGCTTTATGGTGACTCACAGGTTCCCAGAGTGAGACCCAACACCAGGCTCTCTAGGACCGATCACCCCGTCTGATGCTGGGGAAGAAACTCAATCGGCTTCCAGAAAAACAAAGTGCTATGCCTTGAAAATAAATAAGAACACAAAACTTAGCTTCTGTCGAGTCTGATAGGTGCCAGCAACCTCTATGTGCACGAGTCAATGTCTTTGGATATGATTATCAAATATAATTATATATTGTACAAGTACGTTATATTTTTGTTGTTAATATTTGTAATTAAATTGTACAACATACAATTACATTTATAATATATTAATATATGATATAGTTACAGACATAGAATGGTGTTTCAGTCAAGGATAGACTGCCTATATATATGGTTTGTGGTACTGGGGATCCAGGGGTATTCTACCTCTAAGCTACACTACCAGCCCTATTTTATTTTTTATTTGGAAACAAGGTCTCGCTAAGTTGCTGAGGGTCTCTGCTAAATTGCTGAGGATGGCCTCCAACCTGTCATCCTCCTGTCTCAGCCTCCCAAGTACTGGGATGACGGGCCAGATTAATCTCCACGCCCAGCTTATATGGTTTGGCTATGGAATGTCCCCCAGGAGAGCTCATGTGCTGGCAGTGCAGCAAGATTCAGAGGTGGGACCCAGCTGGAGGAGGGGGATCACTAGGGGGCGTGGGCTTCAGGACTG
>PVJS01054281.1:0-13022 GCA_004027185.1 Glis glis
AGGGCCTCACTAGGTAGAGAGAGAGAGAGAGAGAGAGAGAGAGAGTGAGAGAGAGAGAGAGAGAGAGAGAGCGAGCTGAGGCTGGCCGCGAACCCAGATCCTCCGGTCTCCGCCTCCCAAAGTACTGGGATTACAAGCGTGTACCACCACGCCTGGCTTCCAACTTTTGCCTTCTTTTGGACAAGTCTGTCTTCTAATTCAGTGATATGTATCCACGAGAAAGGGTGGGGTTCACAAGAGGGCGAAGAATTTACGTTCTTTGTGTACTATCAGCAAAGACTACTTCAGCTATTTTGTGTAGATTTATTCAAATAGTACCTAGAAAGACTTGAGAGGGGGCCCTGCTGCCCAGACCTACAGATGAGAAACCTGATGCTCAGAGGGGGAGTTGACATTCATAGAAAGTGGTATAGTGGAGGCTGAAACACATCGCTGTCACATCATGAGTTTTTCTTACCATTTGTTTCACAAACATTGGATGTGGACCTTCAAGATTTCACCAATAGGCTTTCATTGACTTTTTTCTTCTGTTATACTGTTGGAGAAAATAATTGGAAAACCATTCATGCAAATGGAGAGAACTGGTGTATACGGAAGGACACGTAGAGTCCACAGGGACCGCTACTGGCTTGCCTACTGTTGTGGTGGTCACTGAGGATCCAGGCCAAAGGAATCCTTTTCTCTGCCCTCCTCTTGTTTCCAACAGGCTTCCATGTGGATGATTATTGGTGGGTTTATCATTGTTTGAAGTAATGAAGAGGGTCACTTTATTATAATCTTCTTTCTAACCAGAACTGCTTGGAATCTCACCCATGGTTTTGTAGAGATCCTGAGCCTTTATTGAAAGTGTAGAGTCTTTCAGTAATAACAAGTGGAAATGGCAAGAAATTCCACTTCTAGAGGGTGTCCTACAAATTCTTTTTGTCTCTGCCCCTTTTAGAAAACCCAAGAATGCTTTAGAGTCATCAGGACGTTATTCAGTACGTTGCATTAGTTAAGAGGTATGGTCTTCAGTCGGGCGGGTCTGAGTCTAATCTGTGGCTCTGCCACTTCCAAGCTCTGTGACCCTGGTGAGTTGTTCATCCTCCCTGAATTTGTCTCTTTATCTGTAATATATTGACATTTGTAATCCCATGCCTTATAGGGCTACTTTGAAGCTAACACAGAGCCTAGTAATGTTGATGTTGATCATTATGTTTATTTTACATACCAAATCAAGTGATTCTAGGAAATAATTATGGCAATATTAAGCAAAATTAGTTGAATGTTGATGATTGTTGCAACTATCTAAAATATGAATGGCTACAAATGGGGGCAGAATAACTTTAGTCTAACTTTATTAAAGCATTGGTCTTTAGAGTGTGGCAGACCTGCATTCAAATCTTGGTCTCACAACTTATCTCTGTGTGATCTTGGAAATTTTCTTCTTTACCATATATGTATTCAGGCATGCAATCACCTTTTCTTAACCATTCTAAGCCTCAGTTTTTCCATATGTAAAGTGGAGTTAGTGGAATTAATGTTCATGTATTATCAGGGTGCTCTAAGGGTTAAATGAGAGTTCCTATAAAGTTCTTATCACAGTCTGATATATTGTAAGACATTAATAAATGTTAAAAATTGCAAGACAGTAATAATATAGTTGTTCTTACTAGACTAATGAGATTATCAGCATTTTAATTTAAATAAGATTTTCCTAACACTATTTTTATATTGTTGTCTTAGTACTAAAGTGAGGACCACTTTGCAGAATGAGTGTAACCCAAATATACCCTTAGAATTAGGATTCAAAATGATACTTATGATTTTAGTATTTATGTCCTTAGAATTTTGTTATCATTTTTAGTGAAAATGACCTGAAAATATCCAAGGAAGTTCATCTTGTGACAACCTGGACTGATGATGACAAATCAAAGGAAGCAAAAAAAGGAAATGAGTTGTTCTTTGCTACACATGGAAACATGATTGCTGTTTGGGGATATACTTTTCCAGATGAGGAAGTTGAGTTATAATGAAAACCTCGTTCAGTTCCCTGTGGGGAGAGGGATGACAGCGCTATTCTCGTGAGTGGAAAAGCAAAGGAAGCAGGGTGATGATCCCTGTAATGTCAGCACTAGCAATTATGCCCACCCAGGCCCCAGGAGATGCAGGCACTTCTCTCCAGAACTGTCACGTGGCTCCCATGTGTCAGAGGCAGGAGTGACCTTAGTTAACACCTTGTAAGACCTTCTCATTTGCACAGTGGTGGAGTGAATTGTGATTTTTGCAGCTGATAAGTGGAGTAATCACTGCTTAAACTTTCTCAACTCCTACTCCTGTGATCTTTCCACTCTGCAGGGGCCTCTCTGCTCTAGACAGGTTTCTAAAAATTGCCTATGGCAGGAGGAACCACCATTATAAGAGAGCTAGTGGAAACCAGGGAAAGTTCCTTCACTTCTCCGAATTCCAGTGGCTTCAACTGTGCTGGGTTAAAACGATTAAATGAGAAGATATGTCCATAGCATCAGTTAGATGACCATAAAAATGAACAAATAATGAACTTGTATCATGTCAGGTAGAAATGTCTCACTTAACTTTTGCAACCATCCCTATATTATAAACAGGGTGAAGAAACTTAAGAAGGAAAATATATGCTCAGAATTACAGAGTTAGTAGGTTGGTGGAGTGAGATTTTACATGTGTTCTTACTCCAGAACCCACATTCACAATTATCATGAAATTCTGCCTCTTTGGTGGGTGTTCCATACATGGAAACTGCTACTATTAAGATCAACTTCACCTGAAAGTACAGTGACAACCTAAATAATACTGGCAGGTGCTTTATGGTAGGGGCTTTGCTGTTTATTATTGTGAGGCAGTCAAGGCAAGATGGGTGAGGTATCTTATAACTATAGAGAAAAGTTTTCCTCAGTGTTTGAGTTACTCATTTAGTTCTTTTTTTCTTTTAGTAACCCAAGAACATTCTACCTCCAAGCTATGCCCCAGCCCTTTTTATTTATTTATGTATTTATTTATTTATTCATTTCGAATCAGGGTCTCACTAAATTGCATATCAGTGAGTGATGCTTCCTTCCTTTCCAAGAGAGAAAAAGAGACACAAATGTTTGTGAAGTACCTGTTACTGGCCAAACACTACACTGATTTGCATGG
Source organism: Glis glis (assembly GCA_004027185.1). Taxonomy (NCBI): domain Eukaryota; kingdom Metazoa; phylum Chordata; class Mammalia; order Rodentia; family Gliridae; genus Glis; species Glis glis. The sequence continues at coordinate 3,151 of PVJS01054281.1, forward strand.
CCTCTTAATAAAATACCATAACCCACAAAGGTACTCACAATTGTTCCTGTCTCACAAATGAGTTCATTTCAGTCCAGAGAAGGAAAGTAACCTGTTTATGTCTGTATAACAAAGCAATGGTCAGAGATAAAATTTGACCCTGTCTCTTGGTTCTCAAAGCCTGTGCTCTTTCCAAATCACACTACCTTCCAGATTTATTTATTTTTGTCTGTTTGCCTCCCTGACCACAGTGACGCAAACGCACTTCAGCAACACACACACACACCCTCACACATACACACCTCGCCTGTGACATCTCTGTTACGTCCCTGTTCTTGTTCACATGAGAGGAGGCCTTTGATGAATTATCTTCTTTTTCTCTGATAGATTGATTCCTAGGAATTGATGAGGCCAGAGAGACAATGTGGGCTGACTGAATCGAATCATCGCACTAGTGCACTGCAGTATTTATTCATCTCTGCTGATCTGCAAACCAGATATGCATAGAAACGAAGCTGTGCCTCCTTGTAATAAAACACAGATGAACTTGCAGAGAATCCTCAGGACCTCTGGGCATTCAATTCTGAGGTAAGCATCAAGGCTGCCCTTTGAACAGGTGCCATAACTAAGCCATGGGGAAATTACACGAAGATGCTGAATTTACCCAGAAGACAGCATGCATGCCCAAGGAGGTAAATAGGAGCTTCTGCATCACTTGCGAGGGCTCCCTCCCAGGCCCACCCTCTGGTCTCAGCTCTTCAAACTGGGAAAGAGCACTCTGTCTTGTAATTTGCATTGAGGTAGACGGTTTTTTGTGTGTTGCCCTCTTTCACTCCTCACTCACTCCTTCAACAAATATTGAAACACTATTGTATGAAAACATTGCTAGGTGCCAGGCTTATATCAGTGAGCCAGACACGGAACCAGTGCTTGTACACAGAGATAATAGTTGAGATGCCGGGCTTCAGCACCATTTGTCCATGTGCCTGATGTAATGGTGCTTACTCTTGTCTGTTGCTGCTTTACCCCATTGTACAATCAGAGATATCCCAGTGTGCTACAATGCCCTTGATAAGAAGGGGTGACAAATTAGCAAAAATGTTCCACCTGTCATCAACCAACCTCTTACATACACCCAGTAATACCAGGGTGTCATTTTCTTTCAACCACTCAAGATTTTCTTTTCTTCTACAACCAATTGGATTAATCTACCACATCTATTCTCTGAAACAAAAGTCAGAATTCCCCATTCCAGAAGGCCAGAGATTGTTCAGAGATATCCATGCCCCCAATGGTGGCCAAGTGAGTTGGCAGAAGGAATCAAGCTCTGAAATCAGACCTAACTAGATATGAATCCTGGGATTGCCACATGCTAACAAATGATGAGGGTCAGTTATTAGGCCGTAGACCCAGTCTCTTCCCCTAGAAAGGGAATCCCAATGTCTGGCCTCTGAGGAGTGCTGGGAGGATTAAATGAGATAGTGTATGTGAAGTTTTGGGTGTTCAGTAAATGTCAGTTCTCTGGAGCCAGGTAATTGCTTAGTTTCACATCATTCTTTTGCTAGGTAGAAAAACATGTTTGAAAACATGTGATTTGTGGTATAAAAATCCTCCTGAACTCAGTTCAATTTACTGTCCAGCTTCATGCATACACAGCAGTGGGTGGTGGGCATTCCTGTCCCAGTGTATTGTACAAATCCAACTTTGTCCACCAGACTGGGATTTCTTGAGGTCTGGAGTCATGGCCAATTCTTATATCTCTTGAGTCTAATTCAGTGCTGGCCTGAAATGCTGTAGGCACTTGATAAATACTTGTTAGCTTAAAGGATATCTCAATCACAGACCACAATAGCTGTATGCTGTGCATCTAAATGAATTTATCTTTATGGTGACATTTGAATCTCTTCACTGTCAGATTAGATCCTATCTCCTGAATTTCTTTCATTTCCAGAGTTATCTTTTTGGGAAAAAAAGATGCTTCAGAAATACTTTGTATCAGGAATGCTATTTAAACCCTTTGACTGTCTTGGGTTATAGCCATTTGATTATACAGCTAAGAGTGATATTATGAAATCTTGCAGCTTGCTGGGAAAACCCATAAACCTAATACTTGATTATAAAATCAAGTTTGCCACAATTGGAACAGAGCTTATGTCAGCACAGTTACTTTAATGAGAAGGTAATTATAACTGAAATGCCTGTATTATTTTGTTTACTCAAGGTCTAAATGTGTGACTTTTTTTCATGCTTCATTCAGTGACATTAAACCTTACTGTAATGTATCTTATGTGAGCACAGCACTTTTATTTAGCAAATTCCAAGTGCTAGTAAATAAGCATTATTCCATTAATCCTATTTTTAACATAATTCTATTGTTGCATTGTAGTCACACATCATTATGAAGTCAGAGTGATAGGGACATACAAGCACACAGCTCTTGGCGAGCTTCCCCCACCTTGGACCGCACTTCAGAAGGACAAACAGCCAGGTATGGTGGCACATACCTGTAATCCAGTACCTGGGAGGCTGAGACAGGAGGATTGCTGGCTCAAGGCCAGCCTCAGCAAATTAGCGAGACCCTTAGCAACTTAGTGGGACCCTGTTTCAAAATAAGAAATAAAAATACGACTGGGGGTATTGCTTGGAGGTAGAATGCCCCCGAGTTCAATCCCCAGTATCAAAAACAAACAAAACAAAATAAAACAACCTAACTTTGAGATTAAAATGAACATATGTCAAAGAATCTCGTGAGCCCAAACAACTCTGAGTAACGAGGGGACAGGCCAGTGTAAATGGGTGAAAAGTTTGAATATTATTTAAAAGTGCAATATTATTTCCAAAGATAGAAAAGTACTCAAACAAAATACTTCTCCAATATAGTCTAGATTAAAAATTACATGGTAATCAAAAAGAGGGATTTAAGATTAGTTTTCATGCAACATTTATCCTATAAGTGAAACAGTCAGAGCAAAGTCATAAGATATATAGGTAATCTATACTGCTAAGTTTCCCTTTCCCATGTGAGAAATTAAGAATAAGGGAGAAATAATCAATTTTATGATTATAACACATATTAAAATAATAATGGGACAATGTGCCTAAGTGGGTTGCTATGGTTTGAATGTGCCCCACCCATTGATAAGTTTGAAACTCCATTCACTCATCTATAAATAGAGCTAATGATAATACCATATACCTGGTAAGATAATGTTTATGAAGGATTCTAGTGTTGGTCTTGAGACAGAATTCTATGTGGCTTTCCCTTTACTGCATCCCAAGAAAAAAGATGTAGTTAGATCACTTTAGTTAAATCAGGTGTAACAACATCGTTTTGGTACAAGTCATTGTACCAAAGGATACATTGGAAACTTCATCTCCAGTGCAATAATATCAGAATCTGGACCTAATCATGAGTGGTTCAGTTATCTGGATCATGGGTTGATATAGAAGCAGATGTGGCCCCTTTTGCTGTCCTGTTCTTGCCCTTCCCCTTTCTGCCATGGGATGATTAACACAGAGCCCTTCATGCTCTTTGACTTTCCATCCTTCAGAATTGTGAGCCAAATTACTGTTTCCTATAGGTTATCCAAATAGTCTCTTATAGCAATACAAAATGGACCAAGACAATACTCTTAGGACAGACATATGGTTTGTTCAGCTTGCTTCATTGGTTTGAAGTCTCTGAGAGTGATCCATGCAGAAAGATGTCAAAGCAGGGTAACCCTCTTTCTTGGGACTTTAGTCCAGTAGGTTAAGCTGGACCACAAGTTGAACCAAAGGACTGCTTTTCCAATAGGCTATTTAGGATTAAATAGCCCTGAAAGGAAACAAGAGCTGCAAGACCAGTACTTCCTACTTCCGCCAACCCAGACAAGAAATCACTATCTTTCTCCTTAGCTGGGGGGAGATAGATCAAGAGAGAAGGCTTACCTGGTGCTTCGAGGTGAACTGGCTTGGCCTTCCCTCTCCCATGGCCATGGCATTCAGGAGAAGGGGGTGGTGGTGGTGATGGTGGTGGGGCAGGGAGAAAGATCGAAAGATAGAAGAACAGAAGGAATAAGAGCAAACAAACTCAGAGTATTCTCTCCACAGATAAAATGGAAAAAATAAAGAAGGTAATGAGATCAAATTAGATATAATAATCTTTACATTCTACTAAGTAACTCCACTCAATAGCTTGTACCAAAAAACATATCGTTACACCTGACCTAACTACAGTGGGTCTCTTTCTTTGCAAAATGCAGTAAAGCACAAGCCATGTAGAATTCTGCCTCACGACCAACGCCAGCCTTTCACATGCATTGTATAACCAGGTATATGGTATTACCATTAGCTCTATTTATAGATGAGTGAACTGAGTTTCAAAGAGTTTATAAAATTTGTTCACTTCACAAAGTTAGTAAACTGCAGACATTCCAATAGAAGTCGGTCAGACTAACACTTCCAAAACCAGACCTGGCACTAATTTCAGTGCCACCAATTATTCATTGTGCGACCTCCAGAAAATCAGACATGGAAAAAAATACCTGTTGAAAGAATAAGTGCCCAGATGAAGCTACCTGGTTTCTCAGCCTGAGAATAATTATCCCTACTTGTGAGGGCTGCTTTAAAGATTAAATGACACAGTTTAATGAGTGAGACTGGGCATTCCTCTTTGAGCCAACTGTTACCACTCTGGCATTCTTATAAGTAGGTGCTGTTAAAGAGCTGGTAAGCACTTATTTCCCTAAGGAATATAAAATTCTTCCTCATTATCTTGTGTGCAAGATTATTTTAACTGCCTGGCACAAATATACCAATTCCAAGATGAATAATCACACATTCAAAATAAGTAAATCATTAGTGTTTCTTCTTCTTCTTCTTCTTCTTCTTCTTCTTCTTCTTCTTCTTCTTCTTCTTCTTCTTCTTCTTCTGTAAATACAAACCAAGCAGTTATCTGTAAAAAAAATCCATGATTCCAAAGGAAGCACCACAGACCCTGTGAGTTGCTCAGGCATTTGTGTCACTTTAAAGCAAATCTCAGTGAGAAGCCTCAAGGCAGGACGAGAGCAAATGGTTGGTAAGTGTCTGCTTACCTTGAGCCCTTTCAAAAAGGCTTAACTTGTTTTCAAAACTGCTAACTTCTCTGTAGTGTTTAAATTATGATGGAATTTGTAGAAATTCAGCAGAATCACTCAAGAATATTTATGGTTTCATCCAGGCTTACCTAGATAATTCAATCCAGGAGTCTAAACATATATTCTATATGTTAAACTCTGCATCACCCTCCTCATATCCTATTTTTTTTTTTGCACTGGAGATTGAACCCAAGGACCAATGGGGCATTCTACCTCTGAGATACACCCCCAGGTCTTTAAATATTTTATTTTGAAACTGTTTCTCACTGAGTTTCTGAGGGTCTTACTAAGTTGATAAGGCTGACTTTGAACCTGTGATCCTCCTGCCCAGCCTCAAAGGTACTGGGATTACAAAGGTGTGCTACCATACCCGGCTACCTACCCCCATTTTTATAGGGCAATACTCCACTTTTTTCTCCACGTACCACACATGAGTTCAACAGAATGCATGGCATTTTTCATGATTCCCTCTCTCTAAGATAACTAAGAAAATATATTGATCCTAAGAAAAATTTGATTTTAACAAAAATATTCTCTTTTCATTTCCCATACTTCTTTTGTCTCTTGAAGAGACCTATTTTTATCTTTACTTTTTTCTTACCTTCTTCTCCATGAGACACCTCTATTTTCACAGCTGAACTCTGAGAAAACACAGAAAAATTAACACTTTTATTTGGATCCAACTGATAACAACACTAACAGAATTCAACCTAAGGTGCTAATCTGATCTTCACTCATTTTTTAAATCAGCATCATCATTCATCTATGTCACCCAAGGTGGGAGCACCACCTTTGAAAACACGTTTAGTCTTGTAGACTTGATAAGAGAACTTTATAACTTACAACACTGATGGCCATATTTTATTCATGATTTTGATTCTCTTAGTCCCTACTTTAGTAACCTTCCATTCAAGGCAGCAGGCTTACGTACATAATACATTTATGTCCTTCTGGCATTAACAATTGATTGGGATGGCCAGAGGTGGTCTCTGGTAGACAGTTTTAGGTCGTTCTTGGTTGGAGCTGCAGTTGTATATACAGACTGATTCAAAAGGATTTAAACTAGCTGAGAGGGAAAGTGCTCAACCAAATTGCATTCCTAAAGAATTAATCTTACTTTAAACATGTTAGTTCATAACCTTCCTGTAGTAACCTTTTAGATTAATGGACATGAATTCTTTTTATCAAGACAACTGGTTCATTCTTACATATAAAACGTTAAACTGTAATCATTGGACTGGAAGACCTGTATTAAACTCAGACATGCCAGTAATTATCTGTGTGACCTTAATTACCTTAATTAACTTATCTGGGTCTTAGTTTCCAGATGATGGTTTTCATTCTTTGATAATAAATGCTCAACAAGTACTGTTGAATGAATGTGTGTTTATAATTTAAAATCTACCATGCTGCCAGAATTCTATTTGACAATGATCTGGACTCGTAGAATTTTCCCTATCTGTTCTTTTTTCCCCTATTTTCAGTTTTATAGTTCACACTACTATTATTTCTTTCCAAGATTATGTCAGTTATTGTTTAACTGTTTTCTTGCTTATGGTCTTGCCCCTTGCTAGCATCTCCTTCACAACACAATGAGAGTGGTCTTTTGGAAGCACAGGTTTGATTGTTTGTGTTTATGCCTGAGGTTTCCCTATGTCCCTTTCTGTAAAATGAAGTTTCTGTGCCTTGGCTTAGAACTGGCTCCCGTTTACTCCTCTAGCTTTGGGAGCTCCACTAGTTCTTTCCTCTTTGAATAATTTAAGATACTAGTGTGCTTTTTAAAAGCTGTTCATTCACCTCTAGGTCTTTGCACAAGACATTTCTTTGGTTTAAAATACCAGTATCTCCTCCCTGACAATCTGGCTTTTCTTACAAGTTACTTTCTCTAAGAGGCCTTTGCTGGCATCCTGAATTGGTGCCAAGTCTCCCTTCTTGGTATTCCTATGACATTCTGTCCCTCACCCATCTCAATCTCAGCAGGTTTTGCATTGTTATATAATGACCTATTTCTTTGTCTGCATCTGTCCCTGGATTGTCAGTCATATTGAGGGACAGAAACAGTGCCTTGACCACTATTGAATCACCAATCCCTTGCAAGGTATCTGGCACATTATAAATGTTTGTTACGTGAATTAATACATACAATAATAAGAGCATATGGCTAGGTTCTTTCACTCTTTTTCTATAAAACGTGGAAACTTGTTTGTTACTACACATTGCTTTCAATTTTGTATCTCTGATGTAAAACATGTTTTTATAAATGCAGAAAAAAGGCAGTTTGTCTACTTTTAAGCATAAATATGCACTTTATTACCCAATAGAAAGGGAGAAAGAAATATTTAAGTATTAAAAGATAGTAACAAATCAGTGTTTTCTTTCTTAACATTTACCATGTAGGCACACTAAACTAAAAATAATATGTTCTTGATTATGCTGACATAAATTGAATAAATCATAGTAATAGGCTATCTGGAGTGCCAAATAGATAGCATCCTGAGGAAAAATCAGTTTCTAATAATGAACTGGAGTCAGTAGCATCTGTGAAGAAAGATATTTAAAAAAACCAAATATTAAACCAAAACTTAATTTTCTTTTGTTTAGTATGTTCAAAGAAGATACTAAAAGATAATTATTTCAGATGGCACATGAAGATTGTTTATTGGGTTCATTTCATGATACAGATATCCACCTGATGACGGGATGGAGTAATGCTTAAATTTTATATCAGTGTAGTAAAAGTTGTTTTCTTTCCATAGATATTTCTGGAATAGTTGGTTCTCTGTATTAATATTTTGAAGGTAGAACCAAAAGGATTGACTGAACTGGATATGGGAGTCAGATAAAGAAATCAGTCAAGGATTCCTGTAATTTCTGGCCTGAGCAATTGGACAGATGGCATTTCTATCAACAAGGAGAGAGAAGATTGAAGATAAAATAGGTTTGGGGGATATTAGAAAAATCCAGCTTCAGAATGTTAAATTTGAGATTTTTATTAGACAGGCAAGTAGAGATGAGGAGTAGAAAGTGGATAGATGAGTCTGGATTTTGGAGAATGAATTCCATACTGGAGGCATGAGTTCAAGACTCATTGGCATGCAAATTGTACTTATAGTTCTGAGACTAGGAAAGATCACTGAGCCAAGTGAACATAGATGCAGAGGAAAGAGGAGCAAGGACTGAGCCCTGGAGAATCATCTGTGATTTTGTAAACAATGAGAGATGGAAAAGCAAGATAATGAGTACAGTGGGTGTAAGAGAGATTGGAAGGAAAATAATTGAAGACATCGAGTGTAAAAAAATCCTATAATTCCTACATCATATATTTAAGATAAGTTTTGACCCAGTTCTGAATGATATTTTCCTGGGTCTTCCTTCCTTCCTTCCTTCCTTCCTTCCTTCCTTCCTTCCTTCCTTCCATACTAGGGATTGAACCAAGGGGTGTTCTACCTATGAACTAAACCCCCAGCCCTGTTTTATTTTTTATTTTGAAAAAGGGTCTTGCTAAGTTGCTGAGGTTGGCCTCGAACCTGTGATCCTCCTGTCTCAGCCTCCCAAGTACTGGGATTACAGGTGTGGGCCACCACGCCCAGCTCTGAATTTTCACATATTACAAATTCCATGGAACCAGAGTCACTTTTTCCTAAACAACAAAACATTCCTAATAATGAATCAACAATGTACTTGAGCAGCCATGAGGAAACATGTGGACTTTGATGATTTCTAAGAATACTGGAAACCACCTGCAAGTTAGTTTGCTGGTTACAGGGATCCTATTTCAGGGATTTGCCATGATCATAGCAACAACAGAAAAAAAAAGTCTTCATCTAGATTATAGCTCTTCTACTTTACCTAGTTTATTTCCATTGAAATGAAGATTATAGATCCTCCACTTTACTTAGTTTATTTCCATTGAAATCTGATAACTAACTGCCTTGTTCTGTGTTACTTCAGCATTCTTAATACTCCATACATTAAAGAAAAGGCTCTCCTTTGCTTCTTGCACCTAGAGGGTACAAAATGGACTATTATAGGAATGGGAAAATGTTGTGAGTTTTCATGAGCTGTTGTAGCAGTTTGGAAATAGGCACTAAGCACATGTTTTTGTTAGCCAATCTTGTGTGCCATAATCACTAAGTTAAAAGATTCCCTTTGTCCCAGGACTGAGACTTCATCCTTAGCTCATTGTTATTGGTACCATTATAGTTCTATTTAGCTGCCCAGAGTGAATGGTTTGGAATTCATCTGCAGCTCTCATTTCCATTGCACAAGGTCCTTGGAAATACACTGCATCCATGAGTGTCCCTGTATTAATGCGGTCTCTCCTCCATGTGTGCCCAGTGTGCTTAATGGGCTGCTCTGCTACTCCCCTTCCATGCAAGAACGGGAGCTTAGTTTACTCATTCATGAGTAAAGAATCTCTACATGAAAATAGAAATATTAAGTCCTTTATTCCTAAGGTCACTTCTACTCTAATTAAATTATGGATAAGTTAAATCTAATTCTACTGAAGACCTTATTACGTGAATTGATTTAGCTTTGTATCAAGGCCTTTTTAGTCATGGGTATTCCTAATCAAAACAGCACGTGGGTACATATACATGTCAGAATACACTATGCTAAGGTCTGTGATGGTTTTGTGTGAAAATACTAATGAAGCATAGAAAAGGTACCATTCTTCAGTTAGATGTATGAATTAGATATTAAAACAAGGCAAGGACCAGCGCCACCTCGCCGGGCCCCTTGTGCATCAGGTACCGGACCGCCCGCGCGCGCCCC
>PVJS01054283.1:0-13016 GCA_004027185.1 Glis glis
TCAGTTGCCCAAGGTCACACAGTAAGTGGAACAGCCTGGATTCAAGCCTAGAATTCTGGTTCCAGAGCCCAAATTTTTAACCATTCTACTTCCCCACAATACCTTCTGAAGAATGATGATGCTGGGTACAGCCAGCTAGACCAGATGTATGCCTCTGATTCAGGGCAGAAAACCTATAGGATGGCCTTCAGCCTAAGGGTGTGGCCTGAGCTATCTGCACAACACTAGAAGTTAATGACCCATGGAACCACTCAGCTTCTCTCTCCTATGGAATCTCAATGTGAGACATGGACAAGGATCTCAGTTGATAATAGGTGCAGAAGTACACACAGACACAAACACACACACACACACACACACACACACACACACACACACACACACAGGGGCCAGAAGCCATGAGACAGTACAAAAGCCTTGAGTGAGCAGAAGCTATGAAGTAAAGTGGAGAATAGAGAGAAATTACTGGCAGTAGCAGTGACAGGGGTTTCTAAATCAGAGTGTTGTAGTTTGGATTTCAAATGTCCCCCAAATGTTCACATATTAAAAGCATGTCCCCATTGCAGCATGGTTCAGAGGTGGGGCATGGCTGGAGGAGGCAGGTCACTGGGGCTTTGGCCTTGGGGACTATATATATCCTGGGCTCCCTCCTCTCACTTTCTGGTTTTGGTTGCCCTGATGTGAGAGCCACATCCCTCTGATACACACCCTGTGGCCACTGCCGCTACCACTGCCACTTCCTTCTATGCCTTGGAGCCAGCCCTATGGACTGAAACCATGAGCCCCAATAAGCCTTTCTTCCTCTAATTTGTTCTTGTCAGGTATTTTGGTCACAGCAAGGGGAAAGCTGACTAAAACAGAAAGCATGGTAATCACAAGTCAATCATTTTAACTACTCACTTGCCAATATCTTCACCTTTCTTACCTCATTGACCATCCTTCATCCATCTTGCAAATCCCCAAGACTTTAACAAATCCAAATGCCTTCTACTCCTTCCCCAGGACCACTAAGCACTGCTTGATGAAAATACCCCAGCCACACGGATGGGAACCATTATAAATGCATCGGAGCTTCAACATGGCCAGGCAGTGCCTCTGAGTCCCCAGTGGGCTGGTTCTTCCATTCATTCTAGGGGCTCTCTGAGCACTATGGCCTCCTCTACCATCTACAAACTTCGAACTTTGTCACATCCCCTCACACACTTCCACAGAGAAAGAAGACATCAGGCAGTAACTTCCCACAGCTGAATCTCCAAGTTCACTCGCTGCCTGCTGCCTAAGTTGATCCTTTCCACCTTCCCTCACATGACTCCTCCCAGTTGAGTCTGACCTCCACGTCTGTGTCCTGCTTCCCAGCTCTTCCTACAATCCTAGGAATCTCAAGCTTCAATTATCCCTACTTCCTGTCTCTCCCGGCCAGTATAGGCCTCCTCCCCATGGGCACTGAAGCATGCCCTCTCTTCCCCCATCATCGCTCTTGCTTCCCTTGCATAAGCTCCTTTTCCTTCTCCTCCTTCTCCTCCTTCTCCTTCTTCTCCTTCTCCTTCTCCTTCTCCTTCTCCTTCTCCTTCTCCTTCTTCTTCTTGGCAGCACTGAAGATTGAACCCAGGGACGTTCTACCTCTGAGTTGCATCCCCCAGACCATTTTCTTTTTTTATTTTGAAATAGGGTTTCATTAAGTTGCTGAGGGTCTTGCTAAATTGCTAAGGCTGGCCTCGAACCTGCAATCCTCCGTTTCCTCACTCCCACTCTTCAGCTGGTGTAATCTGACATCCAGTTCTACCATTTCACTAAAGCTGTTTGCACCGAGGACCTCTGTGTGTGTGTGTGTGAGTGTGTGTGTGTGTGTGTGTGTGTGTGTGTGTGAGGGGGGAGGAGAGAGAGATGATAGATAGATAGATAGATAGATAGATGATAGATAGATAGATAGATAGATAGATAGATAGATAGATACTGGGGATTGAACCCAGGGGCATTCTACCTCCAAGCTCCACCCCCAGCCCTTTTTATTTAGAAACAGGGTCTGGCTAATTTGCTGAGGCCAGCCAAACCTGAGATACTCCAGTCTCAGCCTTCTAAGTACTGGGATTACAGGTGTGCACCTCCATGCCTGGCTCTGAGAATCTCTTTGCACCTAAATCCCATTGTTTCTCAGATCTTCACTTATGTTGGCATCTCAGAAGTATTTGCCACCATTGGCTGCTACCTCCATCCCGAAACATTCTCTTATCTTGGTTCCTGTGATATCTCCTGACCCAGGGTCTCACACGTGCTAGGCAAGCTCTCTACCACTGAACCACAACCCCAGTCCTCTTCTGCTTTTTCTCCCTCCATTATGGTAGCTGCTCATCCTCCTTACTGGCCTCCTTTACCTCTGTCCATTCCACAAATGTTGAAGGTTCTCAGGGCTTGCTCCTGGGCCTTCTTTACTTCCCACTCTCCAAATTCTCCCTGCACAATCTCACAAAGTTTCATTACCATTTATAAACTGGCAACTCTCAAATTTATATTTCTGGCCCAAATTTCTCCTGAGCCTTAGAGCCATAGAGCCAATTTCCACTTGAGTGTTCCACAGAAAACCTAAAGTTGGCATGGCCAGACCTGAGCTCATCATCATTCCTATGGAGCCTATTCCTCTTCCTTGGTACCTACAATAGCTAACATTTACTAAATGCTTTCTATGCTCCAGACCTAATTCAAAACATTTTACATGTATTATTTCACTAACAAAAAACAATATTAATATTAATATTAATATTAATATTAATATTAACGAAAGCAATATTAATACCCTCATTGTTTTGATACTGGGGATCGAATCCAGGAGCATACTACCTCCAAGCTACATGCCTGCCCCTCATTTTGGAAAAAGGGTCTCACTAAGTTGCTGAGGCTGGCCTCAAACCTGTGATCCTCCTGTCTCAGCCTCCCAAGTACTGGGGTTACAGGCACATGCCACCACACCCAACTAGTACTCTCGTTTTATAGGTAAGGAAACAGAGCAAATCAGTGGCAGATCTGGGATTGGCAGATCTGGGATTCAAAGTCCAGGCAGTCCTAGCTTCAGAGGCACTGCTTTTAACCATCACACTATACTGCTAACACTGTTACCCAGGCCAGAAACCAAGGCATCATCCTTGACTCCTGACTTCCCTTTACTCTCCACATCTGTCTATCCTACCTCCTAAACATGCCTCAGATCCATCCATTTCTTTCCACATCCATTACAACTCTCTGATAACCAGGTCAGTATCGTCTTTCACCTGACTATATGCCTCTAAGGTCACCACCACCCAAACCGCCTTCCATACTGATTCTATAGCAATGTCTGTAAAACAAATAAGAGGGCTGGGGACGTAGCTGAGTGGTAGAGCACTTGCATAGCATGCAGAAGATCTTGAGTTCAATCCCTAGTGCTGCAAAACAAAAGGACTGTAAAGCAAGTCTGATCTGAATGACAGGCAATTTGTTAGGCAGCTTTCTGGTATTGTAACAAATACCTGGTTCAATCAACTTAAAAAGTGGAAAGATTCATTTTGGATCTCAGTTTTGTAGACTTCAGTCCATGGTTGGTTGGCCTATTGCTTTGGGGCCTGGAGTGAGGCTGCACATCATGATGGGAGTGTGTGGTACAGGAATCTGCTCACCTCATGATGATCAGGAAGCAAAGAGAGAGGAATGAGCTAGGGTCCCAATATCCCCTTCAAGAACATGCTCCCCACACCAGGCATGGTGGTGCATGCCTATAATCCAGTACTTAGGAGACTGAGACAGGAGGATTGCAGGTTTAAGGTTGGCCTTAGTAACTTAGTGAGGACCTCAGCAGTTTAGTGTGATTCTGTTTCAAAATAAAAAAATAAATAGGACTGGGGGTGTAGCTCAGAGGTAGAATGCCCCTGGGTTCAATCCCAATACTGAAAAAAAAAAGAACATGCTCCCAACCTAACTTCCTTCAACTAGGTCCCACTTACTAAAGGTTTCACCACCTCCAAATAGCAATATGGGCTGGGGACCAAGCCTTCAACACATGGGGAACAGTCAAGATCCAAATTGTAGCATCATTCCATGGCTCCCCATTGCCCTCAGGATACTGTCCAGGTCCCTTTGCATGGCCTACCTGGCCCTTCATGATCTGGTCTCTGCTTGCCTTTCTAGACTCAGATCATCCCACTCCCCTCTGCCGCCAAACTTTCTGCAATGTCCTTCCTCTCCACCTGCCTTCACCTGTCTAAAACCTACTGATCCTTCAGTTCTCTGTCTAGATAAGAGACTCTTCCTTCCCTAGTGGAGGGAAGCCGGCTTTGACTCTCCAAGTATAGCTTAGGTGCCATTGCTTGTCAGAGCACTTCTCATGCCCTTTATTATGAAATCATTTTCTTCCCCCACTAGACTCTAAGTTCTGTGAGACTGGGGACATTGTTTTGCACACCTCTGCAACCACCCCTATGCCTGGCCCAGTTTGGTGAATGGCACACATGTATAAACCATGCCAAAGCCCTCTCTCTTCATTTTCCTTTCTTGAAGCCACACCCAGTGGTCTAAAGAAGCACCCTGGAGCCAGCTACTTGAAACAGGTCCTGTGCTCACGGGCCAAGGATTTCCAGCAGTAGAGCCAAGAGTCAGTGCCCTCCCTTCATACCATTTCTTGGACTGGCTTTGCATTGTGAATCTCAGTTATCACTTGACTTTTAGAACGAGAACTGAGCTATGTCTTAGTTACCGACTCTTTTAATAGCCTTGTGAGATGGATGGGACTGCAATGGAAATAACAAGGATGACTCACCCGGGCCAGCCCTCCTCCCCTCCCCACTGCACAAAACCCAGTCCTACCACTGTAAAGTCAAGTGCTGCTGAGGATCAGGTAACAGTGGTCTCTGGGTTACCTGAGACACCACGTGTGGGAGAAGCTGCAACTAAGGTGAGACCTCATGCGAGATGCCAGGCAGATTCTAGAGTCAGATGCCCTGTCATGTTTAAGCCTATGAAGCACCGACAGATAGAAACAGGTAGGGTAGAATGGCAAACTTTCAAGAAGAAAGGGGCTCTGGCTGGAGAATGGGTACCTAACAGGGCTAGTTGCCATAATAGTATCATCTAAAGGGATATAGGGAAGGGGAAAATTCAGGTGGGCTTCCTCAACCTTGCTCATTCAAGCCCTTTCTTTTCAAGAACTTTATCAGATAAAAGCAGGTCATGCCCTGCCATGGGCAAGTGGGCTGTGATGGTCATTAGCTCTGTTTACCAAATATTCCCAGCTCTTGTGGCTTGTGGGTACTCACTGAGATTGTATTTTCTGACCCATTATGGCTGTGTGGGACCATATGATGAGTTCTGGCCAATGACACAAATAAAGTATGTCACTTACAGGTTGGGATGATTCAATGCTGGTGTGAGGCCCTACAGAGCTCTATTTCCCCTCTGCTATAGTGACCAGCAATGTTTGGGGTGGTAGCTTCTCTACTGCATGCGTTCTGAAGTAAGGAGAAAAGAAGCAGAGGCCTCAACTAACTTATCACAGACATGAAGCAAGAACAAGAAATAAACCTTTGTTGTTATGAGCCACTAAGATTCCGGGGAATGTCTGTTACCCAGCATCACTGGCTCATACTAACTGACATATAGGCTAAATCTTCCCTTTGGGGTTTGACATTATCAGAGAAAAGAAAGTATGATCACAGTTCTGAAAAAAAAAGACTATTTATTATTTTACTGGGGATTGAACTCAGGGGCACTCTACCTCTGAGCTACATCGCCAACCCTATTTTATTTCGAAACAGGGTCTCACTAAGTTGCAGAGGACCTCACTAAATTGCTGAGGCTGGCCTCAAACCTGTGATCCTCCTGTCTCAGCTTCCCAAGTACTGGGATTACAGATGTGCACCACCGTGCGCAGCTGACAATTATTTATCAAAACAATCACAAAAATATACTAAGCATATTGGTAAATGCAAGTTATTACCAATGTTCTAGATCATGATTTGGGTGGTGGGTTCATAAATGTTACATCATTTCAACAATAAACCAGAGAAAAAGACTTAATACAAGTATGGTGATTCTTGGGATGCAACCAGCAATTCTGAAATACATAGCATAGGCCAAGAGTGTAAACGGACTGATTCAAGGACACAAGTCCTAAGACATTCTAGGTCCTTTTGTCCAGGCCCAAGTCCAGGCCTTTCCTGGCCCAGCTAAGATTCTCCCACCCTATGGAACTGCTGATTTTTCTTCCTAAGCTTGCCTTGGTTCTCCCTCCACCCCTGGATAGTCCCCTCTCTCCTGAGTCCCCTAATCACTAAGTATATGAGCTCTACTTTCTAGTTCTCGCAAGCATTTACAGGTCTCTGTAAATGCTTGCTTCTCTGCTGCCAAAGGAAGGTCTGTGTGTCCCTGGTGTCCATCCGCCTGTATCACGTCAACTCTTTTCTAGTGAGGAAGCTCCTAAGAGACTAGGGTGTGGTGTGGGTATTGAGGTCAAAGAAAGCTCGGTTTGAATCCCAGTAACACAATTTACTCTATGATCTTAAGTAAGTCATTTTCTCTCTCTGAGCCTCGATGTCATCTTTTTTTTCTTCTTCTTGCAGTACTGGGATTGAACCCAGTGGTACTCTATCACTGAGATACATGCCCAGCCCTACTTTATTTTTTTTTTTATTTTGAGACAGGATCTCACTAAGTTGCTGAGGCTGGCCTCAAACCTGCAATCCTATCTCAGCCTCCCAAGCACTGGGAGTATAAGACCATGCCACCGCACCTGGCTTTCCTCTCTAAAATAGGAACAAAAATACAGATGGTCCCCGACTTATGATGATTCAACTAATGATTTGTTTTTACTTCATAATGATGCAAAAGCAATTAGCATTCAGCAGAAACTGTACTTGAATATTGATCAGCTAGTGATATGTAGTATGATATTCACTTATGATGCTGGGCAGCAGCTGTGATCTGTAGCTCCTAGTCAACCATGTGATCATGAGGGCAAACAACCAAGTCTGTATGGTGGACTGTGCTCTTGGCATTTTTTAGATATAGGTATTCGATACATTACATGTGATATTCAATACCTTATTATAATATTTGATACATGTGATACTCAATACTTTATTACAAAATAGACTTTGTGTTAGATAGTCTTGTCCAACTATAAGCTAGTGTATGTGCCCTGAACATGTTTAAGGTAGGCTAGGCTAAGCTATGATGTTCAGTAGGTCAGGTGAATTAAATGCAGTTTTGAGTCTGGAATGGTGGCGCACACCTGTAACCCCAATACTTGGGAGGCTGAGACAGGAGGATAGCAGGTTCAAGGCCAGCTTCAGCAACTTAGCGAGACCCTGCTTCAAAAGAAAAAAATAAAATAGCTTGGAGGTAGAATGTCCCTGGGCTCAATCTTTAGTACCAAAATAATGATAATAATAATAATAATAGTAATAATGCAGTTTTGACTTACAATATTTTCGTGTGTGTGTGTGTGTGTGTGTGTGTGTGTGTATGTATGTTATGTGTCTGTGTGTTACTGGGAATTGAACCCAGGGGGTACTCTATCACTGAACTACACACCCAAAACCCTTTTTATTTTTTATTTTGGAACAGAGTCAAAAGTTACCCCACACTGACCTTGAACCAGTGATCCTCCTGTCTCAGCTTCCTACATACTGGGCTTACAGGCATGCACCACCACACCTTGCTCAATTTGTAATATTTTTCATTTATGATGGGTTCATAGGGATGTAATAACATGGTAAGCCAAGGAGCATCTGGACTTAGAGTTCCAGGGGTTGACTTGTGCATTCTATGAGGGAGGTGCAAGCCACTGGCAGAAGGTAGGCACTTGTAGCCACTGCTTTCCTGAAACCTTTTCTACTTTTTCCTTTTTCATAATGGCATCTGACCAAGCACTGCAAAAGAAAGATTGACTCACACTACTGAAATAAACTCTAATTCCATTCTTTTCTTTTATGCTTTCCTATTTTCCTTCCAGCCTAAACTACACACACATACACAGACACACACACACACACACACACACACACACACACACACACACACCCTCCTCCTAATCATCATCACTACCACCTCTGGCACCACAGAAGACATCTTCATTCACATTTGTCTCTCACAGTTTAGTTCAGGGGCTTTAAATTTGCTGTTGTTTACTTTTGTTTGTTTGCAATTAGAAGTGACGCCTTTGGGATGTGGCTCACTGGTAGAGCACTTGCCTGGCATGCACAAGGCCCTGGGTTCCATCCCCAGCAGAAAAAAAAATTTAGGCAAAATCACCTGTAGATTTTGAACACAGGAAACAGAATCAGAAGTATTCCTGCATAGCTCCTGAAACACCTCTGTGGGATTCCCTGGGGTTCCATGGATCACACATTGAGAACTGTGGGACTCTGCCCCTTTCAGGTCTACAGAGTGTCAGGGCTGGCAGGTACCTCACGGGTCATCTGCTGACCTACTGATTAAGTTCCTGGATGGGAAGCATATCTAGAGATTCTGATAACCGTCAGTTCCCAGGGCTGGAAAATTCCCTAAAGGTCATAGCTACCAGGTTGACTGACAGGTGGTCTGCCCCATGACAGGAAGGAGGAGAAAGCAGGCCTCCTGTTCCTACCTCTAGGTTTTGGGAGCCCAGCCAGTCTCCCACCATGACCAGGAAGCAGCATCACTTAAAATTGTGTCAGCAGTTTACCCAAATTCGAAACCTAGCACAGCCAAGTGGTAGCTGTGTGGTCTGGAGCACAGGGCTCCCTCTCCAGCTCCATTTTCCCTCTGTAAAACAGGGCAGTGTTTGTTGCCTGTCTCATAGAAGCTGAATAACCACTGATGTCTTACCACTGTGAAATACTCACAGGTGACACTTGGCTTTCCGAATTTCTAAGAGGGACTCAGACAATAGTGGTGGGAAGGAAAGTAGGCACCCCACATAGGTTTTCTTCTCCTGGGCAGGAGGGAGCCTCACTCCCTCCCCAGAACCCTAATTCCTACTGATTTCTCACAAATCCCCTAGCTTTTCCTAGCAAAGAGGCTGCTTCCCAGCTCGGGCTGAAATAAGGCTCACCCCTGCCATCCTCCTGGGTCTCCCTTTTGTTTCACTCCCCCCCCCCCGTCAAGCACGCAGCTGGAAGCACTGCCCAGTTGGCGATTTCTGGGAGAAAATTAAGCAATCTGCAGCTGAATTGAACCCCTTAGTACCTGTTTGTGCCACTGATGAGCTCTCTCACCCCGAGGCCCTGGAAACAGAGGCTATAAAGCATGGCTCAGTCAGGACCGTGCCTGGAACCAACTGGTCAGTGGCCAAGACTCCTTCATGTTATTTCCAGTTTTCCAAAACCTCTACCCCTTCTAATGAGCCACCAGGCAACAGGCTGCACATTTAGTTAGAAATTGCACTTAACAACACAGATTGATACTTTGCACTGCACACATTTGGTTTAATACGTGTGCTACCTATTGCTATGGTTTTCACGTTTCCCTATGCTGGAAAGAATTTGGAGAGGGAAAAGATCCTTCAGACTACCTAGGTCACTCATTGTTGCTGACCCCCTCCTGGAAGCAAAACAGAAGGGATTGCAACCTAGGAGGAAGCCCCCACCGGGGTGCAGCTATGACGTTATGGTTGTTTTTAACTAAAAACATTACCAAAAGTTGATTCCCAGAGCCCAGCATGGTAGCACGCATCTGTAATCCCAGAACTTGGGAGACCAAGACAGGAAGATCGCAGGTTTGAGGCCAGCCTCAGCAATTTAGCAAGACCCTGTTCCAAAATTAAAAAAAAGCAGCCAGGCATGGTGGTGCATGCCTGTAATCCCAGTACTTGGGAGGCTGAGACAGAAGGATCAAAGGTTCAAAGCCAGCCTCAGCAACCTAGTGAGGCCCTCAGCAACTTAGTAAGACCTTTTTAAAATAAAAAATAAAATAGGGCCAGGGGTGGAGCTCAGAGGTAGAATGTACCTGGGTTCAATCACCAGTAGCAAAAAAGGGGGGCTGGGAGTATAACTCAGAGGTAGAATGCCCCTGAGTTTAACCCCCCAGTACAAGAGAAAAAGAAAGAAAAAAAGAAGAAAGAGAAAGAAAGAAAGATCTTGTCTGCTTTACTCCAGAATATATCACAAAATCCACCCTACTTCTCCCCTCTCCACTGCCATCAGTTCGGTTCAAGTCACCATCACCTTTCTCCTGGATCAAGCCTCCTCAATGGACTTCCTGTTTCCACCCTTGCTGCCAGACAGTTCGTTCTCTACACAGCAGTTATGGGGATCTTTTAAAAACAAATCAGAGCAAATTTCCCTTTTTCCTGTTATGGAAGTTATGAAAACACATGTTGAAAATGGATCCTCCACCAGCCTGGATCACTAAGTGACTGTGATGAACAGACTGCTCTCATGGATCCACATCAGACAATTCTCAAGAGTGGGTTGGGTATTGTTTGTTACTGAAGCATAACCTAACCTATTCTGATACATTGAATTCATGCAGATTTCTAGAATAGGCTGTTGGGCTTCAGAGGATTCCTAAAGAAGTCTGGGGCCCCAAACGATTATTTGTGTGTGTGTGTGTGTGTGTGTGTGTGTGTGTGTTACTGGGGACTGAACCCAGGGGCATTCTACCTCCGAGCTACACCCCCCTGCCCAATTTTTTTATTTTGTTTTGAAACAGGGTCACGCTAGGTTGCTGAGAGTCTCACTACTTGCTGAGGCTATCCTTGAACCTGTGGTCCTCCTGTCTCAGTCTCCCAAGTACTTGGATTACAGGCATACAGTCACCACACCCAGTTCCAAAGGATTATTATTTTTTATTGCGGTACTGGGGATTGAACCCAGGGGCATTCTACCTCTGAGCTACACCCCCAGCCCTATTTTTTATTCTTTTTTTTTTGCGGTACCGGGAATTGAACGCAGGGGTGTTCTATCTCCGCGGGCTGGCCACGAACCCGGATCCTCCGGTCTCCGCCTCCCAAAGCATGCACCACCACGCCCGGCCTTTTTTATTCTTTATTTTGAAACAGGGTCTCACTAAGTTGTGGAGGGCCTCACTAAGTAGCTGAGGCTGGCCTTGAACCTGTGATCCTCCTGTCTCAGCCTCCCAAGTACTAGGATCACAAGCGTGCGCCACCATGCCCGGCAAAGGATTATTTTAACCACTGTTCTAGAAGTGCAGGGGAGCTGGCTGAGAGAGGCACAATGTTCAAAGGGTACAATTAACAAGCTTAGCTGGTAGCCTCAGGCAGAGGCACCACCTTGATGAAATGATTCAAGCAAGCCGACTTCTTAGCAGTCAGGCAGTCTATGCCTAAACTAGGAGAGAGGACACACAATTTTGGTCCTGGAGGGGAACTAGAATACAAAGCAAGGTTACTAGGTAGGATTTAGGAATAGGAATCAGCATAGTAAGGATAGGACAGGCAGGGGAAGGGATAGAAGAAAAGAGAAAACAATTTAGAAGCAGTATGGACCTCCTTCTTGGAGGGGTTTGATCTTGGATCACATTGGCAGCCAGACACCTCAGGGGCCAATTTCTGACCCCAGCTATTGTCATAGGTTCTCCAGCTCCTGGGTCTGCTGAAGCTGATTGGATATTTCCTGTCTGAGATAGGACAGGCTCAGTGGCTTGCACAGTGGACAAAAAACTGGCCAGAATGAACCTGACTGGGACAACTGGGAGAAGCAGAGGCTGCTGGGGGAAGCAGAGGCAACAGAAATGAGGAAGGGGCTTGTCCAATCAGAGCAACAACAGCTGACAGTTATCAAGTGTGTATCACATGCCAGACACTGTAGCCAGGACATTACATGCATGCTCTCCCTATAATCCCTACACAAACTCCATACATTTAGTGCAAATTTATCTCCACTTAAAGACACTAAGTAACTTGCCTAAGATCATACAGCTAGTAAATGTCAGAGTTCTGATTTGGAACCAGGAAGTTTCCTCCCTAATCTATGCCTTAACCACTTTATTTGACCTTCCTCCTACTCCTTGAATTTATGTATTTGTTTTGCTTTCTCCTAGTTTTTCATTCCACCCCATTTCCTGCCACCTGTTCTATTTCTTCTTTTCACATTCCCCTACTTGACATGAAAAAAATAATAAGTGCACCTTGACTTGTTCATTGTTAGTTTCTCAGTCACGTACCTTATTGCTCAGTGTCTCAGCATTTCAGCTCTCCCTACGTTAACCACTGATGGGTGAGCCTTATCTCCAATAGCAGGGAAGCAGGGAGCCATTCAGAGAGAGTGACCCTCAGAGGGAAAAGTGGCAGCATGGCTTTCTGGCACAAACAACAATCTGGGTCCAGGAGTCTGGTACAGGCACATGGGAGCTCTAAACACTCCTGAAGGGGGCTTAGAGCAGTGCCATGAAGATGAAATCTGTAGATAGGAGGCAAAAGCTTCCCTGGGAGCATAAACTTGGAGGTTTGAGAGGCACTTGGTGTGTGGAAGAGAAGTCCTAGTATTGATTTTCTCTTATTATTTGACGCTGTTTGGGATGGACCCTTCTAGAGAGTCGTGTCAGTGTTCTGGAAAAGAAAGAGAATTGGGGTTGTTCTAGGAAAATGGGATACTGGTCTAGTGTCACCGCTTACCTCTCTAGTACTCAATTTCCTCATCTGCAAAATGAGAACAAGAGTTTTATAGCTTCCTCACAGGGAGGTTTTGGAGTGAGGATCAAATAACTTAATGAAGCCGGGCGTGGTAGCGCATGCTTGTAATCCCAGTACTTGGGAGGCTGAGATAGGAGGATTCGTGGCCAGCCTCAGCTACTTAGTGAGGCCCTCTGCAACTTAGTGAGACCCTGTTTCAAAATAAAGAATAAAAAATATGGCTTGGGGTGGAGCTCAGAAGTAGAATGCCCCTGGGTTCAATCCCCAGTACCGCAAAAAAAAAAAATAATAATAATAATGTCTAGAAGATATCTCAAACTCAGTAACATGGATCCTCCCAAAGCTGTCCATGCTCCAAGGGTTTTTTCTTTCACTTTCTTCTTTTATTTTGTGTGTGTATATGTGTGTGTGTGTGTGTGTG
>PVJS01054284.1:0-13015 GCA_004027185.1 Glis glis
CCCCCGGCCCTATTTTTTATACTTTATTTTGAAACTGGGTCTCACGAAGTTGCGGAGGGCCTCACTAAGTAGAGAGAGAGAGAGAGAGAGAGACAGGGAAAGAGAGAGAGAGAGCTGAGGCTGGCCGCGAACCCAGATCCTCCGGTCTCTGCCTCCCAAAGTACTGGGATTACAAGCATGCGCCACCACGCCCGGCCTCCTATTTTTTATTCTTTATTTTGAAACAGGGTCTCACTAAGTTGTGGAGGGCCTCACTAACTAGCTGAGGCTGGCCGTGAACTTGCGATCCTCCTGTGTCAGCCTCCCAAGAACTGGGAATACAAACGTGCACCACCCTGTCTGGCTAAGATTAACCATTTTTAAGAGAATTAAACTACTTCTGGTTTCAAAATTACACTAAATATAATCTTATGACCCATAAATGCCTAGAACGAATTCACTTCCATGAAAATGAGCCTAAATTACAAGTATCATACCCGCAACCCTCTATACCCTTCAATAATAGTTTTTGAAAATAAGGCACACAGCTAATCTATAACACCAGGGTCAATACAGCTCACACACCTATGCAGCCATTCATGTTGTGCCCCTGGGAATGGTGCTCCCTGGAGTTACACAGTGCTCAAACAACCCCTAAAGCAATAGGAAAACACTGCACCCCTGTTCATAAAAATGAAAAATGCTATCATGGAGTGCACTTGAGTATTTCAACTTTTCCCAAATTATTTAATTTCTGATGGAGAATAAATAAAAAACAACCCCCCCCCTTTTTGGAAAGTCCTATAGGAGTGGATGTTTTTGTTTGTTTTTTAGGATTTGGGACCCTTCATAGCATATGAGGGAAAAGAAGGAGACGTAATGGAAATCATGATAAATCCAAAGTTGTACCCAGAATGTTAAGAGTGTATAAAGACTGGATGGAAATAATCAATATAGTGAGAATGTAATTAAAACTTGGGGGGGATAAGTGGATCAAGAGCAAGATAGGCACACATTTACACTCTTCAACTCAGAACTCAATGAATTAAGAGAAAAGGGCATTTTCTCTTTTTTTTAAGATAAGAAAAGTGGTTAGTCTAGAAATGTTAAAAATATCATCCCTATGCCAAAATGTTAGAAAGATAATGGCTACAGATCCATGGTGAAGTATCCAGAGGAAGTCATAACACAAAAGAGGCAGAGGCCTACTTTGGAGGTTGGAGCATTTGGTGGGAGAGCAGCAGGTTCTGAGCCTGTTCCATATCAGACTCTAGGGGCCAACATCAGGATGATCAAGAGGAGAGTGCGCAGCGAGGTGGTCAGTCCCTTCCCTGCAAGTGCCCAAGCACGTTTCCACAGACAAAGTAAGTGATTCAGACAGCAGGCCTCAGCTGGCTACTGATACCCAGGAGGGACCAAACTTCCTAAACAGAATAAAGAAAAGTGGAACACATAGACCTGACAGCCCGAGTGTTTAAATTGAAAACTCCATGTAAACCGGGCGTGGTGGCGCACGCTTATAATCCCAGTACTTGGGAGGCTGAGACTGGAGGATCCGGATTCAAGGCCAGCCTCAGCTACTTAGTGAGGCATCCGCAACTTAGTGAGACCCTGTTTCAAAAATAAGAATAAAAAATAGGGCTGGGGGTGTAGCTCGGAAGTAGAATCCCCAGTTCTGCACACACAAAAAGAAAACTCCATGTAGGAAAGAGAACTAGCCATAGATGGTGAAAGGAAACAGTTACAGGTTAAAAAAAAAAACTCAAACGATGAGTTGAATAGCAAAATAACTTCTTTTAAAAAGAATATTTCATAAGAAAGATCTAAATAATTTACTGAGGGAAAGAGGGAGAGAGAATAGTTTGGGGACTAGAGATTAAATCTAGGAGTAACATTTACCTTCTCTAAGTCTTGCAAAAGAGAAAATTGTAGACTACTAAAAGATATAAGAAATGAAAATTTCCCAAAGCTAAAAACAAATCATTTAAAATAAGACAATAAGTAAATAAAATAAATGAAACAAACTACATCTAAACCAACTCATTGAAATTTCTAGGTCCTGAGGATAAAGAAAAGATGGTAAAATATTATTAGAGAGGAAAGAAAGAATGAGAATCAGTCTGGTAACAACTCTCTTCTCTATTACAGTTGACATAGCAATAGCCTCAAAATACTAACCAAAAATTACAATTCAAATATGAAGGAAAATAAAGGCATTTTAGGACATACCAAGACCTAGACTTTGCTTCAGCAATCTCTAAGGAAAGTTCTGCAACCAAATAACAAGCATGAGAGAGGAAGGTTTAGAACACAAGAAACAGTGCTAAGCAAATAATTTGGGGAAATAAATCAAAATAAATTTCATTTGTACTGGTAGAGAGGAATGAGAAGCTGACAAAAGTAAACTTGTATTAGTGTCCTTATTTAACTTAGGAGGAGAAACAGAAACAAAGCAACTCGAGGTGTATGACCTTGCTGATCTCTTAGAAGAGGCAGCATCCGCTGCCCACCCTTTGCGTCTGGCCTGGTGATGTGACATGCTTTGACCACAGGATGTGGTAGATGTGATCTTGTGACACATCTGAAGCCAAGTCATTCGGGCCAGTCGGGTTCTTTTGGAACTCTGAGCTCACCATGCTGTGAGGAAGTTCGGGATTAAAGATGCCACTAGAGAGAAGTCATTCCGCCCAGGGCCTCAGAACACATATGACAGGCATCCTGGACAGTCATGCCCTGACCAAGTCACCACCTAACTGCCGCCACCAGAATGAGCCCAGGCAGGACCAGCATGAGAGCATTCTTGCCAACTTATAAGGGTGAGAAAGAAAAGATTTACTATTGTTTGGGGCAGAGATTTAGAACGGCTTGTTACTAAATAAATGTAACTATCTGATTCAACCACTAAAAAAGGAGATGAAGACAAAAAAAATTTAACTTACATTATTTTAAGTATCACAAGAATGAAAAATTGAATTTTATGAGTTGAATTTTTCATAAAGATACCATTTATTTAATGTATTATTGATCTTATATTTATGTACCACACTATAAACTAGGTATTATTCAAAGTATAAAGAAGAATAAGACTCTAATCTCTGATCCAATTCATATTCTAAAAAGCAAGACAAAATACAAAATAAAAATGCAAGACAAGACAAATTAACAAATAAGTATAATAAAATGCAGCCTGAGAAAAAGGAGGAACTACGAGCTTACATACAGAAGTACTCAAAGAACGGTTTCAATAGGCATGCATAAATGAGGACTTTACTCCAGGTGGAGCAGAAGGACCGAGGTGGGGAAAAGCCCACCCATAATATTAATCTTATTAAGCTTTATTAGTTCAAAATTTGCTTTAGGTTAAATAGATTTCTAAAAACCTCCCTAGACTATTGTTTTATATCATTTGCAATTAAAGACATGGTAAGCCATATCAAACCTCAATCTGTTCAAATAAATGATTTGTTTTCATCATTAGTTTTTCAAATCAAATGTTAGTGTTAACAAAGATTAAAGACTAATGGAATTACTAGTACAGCCCATATGGGGGTTTAGAAATATGGCAATTGACATGTGAATTACTATAGGAAATAAAGAAGTAAAATTATTTAATTAAGGACTTGTGCATTTAATAATATTTATAAGGTCTATTAAGAAAAGTATATGATACAGTAACAACTTGCTATCTTATGTAGCAGTTGTCTATTTAGTGCATAATGTTGGCTTTTTTTTTTCCATGTGGACTAGCTAAATGGTTTTTCAGTGTCTTGGGATATGCACTAGGCTGTCTGGCCAATCATAACAGAAGTTCTGCAATAGACTCCTACTTAAATTACAAATTAATTCCTTTGTAACTTTAAAGATTGAATTTAAAATGTAAAATTCTTGAGTTGTGCTGAATGGATCACTTCTTGCATCTCAAAATGAAGTTCCTATAGTTTGTGAGTCTGGAAAGCAATGCAGACCAAGTTTCCACTTGAAAAATTCTTAAGTACCTTGTTATTTAAAGTGTGATGTGGGTATCAGTTGCATTGATAGCTCCTTGGAACTTGTAAGTAATGCAGAACTTCAGGTCTGCCCTCGATACTTCATAAGATTAAGATCTCTGGTGTTTTGTGCATACCTTCAGAAAGTTTGAGAAGCACTGGTGTGGAGCATTGTAAAGACTGAGAATCATGAAGTAAATAAACCTATTTAATCTCATCTAACCCAACATTTCAACACCTATTTTTTTTTTTTTGTGGTGCTGTGGATCAAACCCAAAACTTCAAGCAGGCTATGCAAGCACTCTACCACTGAGGTACACCACAGCCCCTCAACACTTATTTGACCATAAACACCCACGTTCTTGAGGATCATCTATTAACATTCTCAGAAACATACTTTGGGGAGTCCTGCAATATAAAGATCCTCATCATTAATGAGGAAATGCAGCTAGAAAAGACGTATTGTTTCATCCTTTGCAATTATAATTTGGCTCTCTCCACTTTTCCAATGACATCAGTCTATTAAAAGAAAAACACTAAGTATTCCTAAGAATATGGTATAGAAAAATTTAAACTCTTTTCAGTAAAAATTCCTGCCAACAAACTTGAGCATGAAATTGTCCTTTGGCTATAAGATGGGTAACAATTTCCTGAAAACTTAAACTAAGTGAAAGAATAAATGATTCTTCCAGAAAAGAACCTAGCCTAGTCCAGGCCAGGAGCAGGTTTTAATTATTTTTTCATGAACATTCATGTGAAATTAGACTAGGTATATGGTACAAACTAGAAATTCAACTGGGCAGATCAATTCCCCATGTGGAACAGTTTAGGACAGATATTAATCTGTATGGTTCTTTGCTAAAAGTACAGGTAAAAAATGAAAGCTGACAGTTGTAAATCAGAGTATCATGAAAAACATTAACTATACACATGTTTAGAATCTTTTTTAATAATGCTGATTTTAGCAATGATGCATCTAATGTCTGCCGTTTGTTTGTTTGTTCATTTTGTTTTTGTGGCACTGGGGATTGACCCCAGGGACATACCCCCAGCCCTATTTTGTTTTTATTTGGAAACAGGGTCTCGCTAGATTGATGAGAATCTCACTACTTGCTGAGACTGTCCTTGAACCTGCGATCCTCCTGTCTCAGCCTCCCAAGTATTGGGATTACAATGTGCCACCATGCTTGGCTATGTTTGCAGTTTTTAAAGTAGTTCTTCAGAGTAAGAGAAAACCCTAGATCTAAAAAGGTAACAAAAACAAAAAGTACTGCAGATTAACAATTTTAATAATGTCCTTTCTTTTCTCTGTCTTCATCAAGGTAAATTTTAAGAAATGATATAAATTTCTCAGTCTTTTTCATTCATTTTAGACTCTGTACACTTAAAACCATATTTTGTTTTCAAGGAGACAAACATATTTTCACACTTAACATCTCCAAACAGCTTTCTGAAGTACAAGAAAAAATATCAACCATACAGACAGAGCTTCTAGAATTTTGATGCTCATAGACAGAGCAAGTGATGAACTGAAATGTAATTTCCTATTTACTTTTCTGTACTCCCCAACTGTACATTCTGGGTTTCGTGAGGGCAGGGACTATTTTCGTCTGGATCACCACCATACTCTCAGCAACTAGAAAAGTGCCTAAAAAACAATAGGTGTTCAATTAGTACATGTTCAGTGGAAGCACAAAATAAATTGAGAGGACCAATGACAATATATGTGTTTTCATTTAAAAAAAAAACAGTGTTAGATTTCAAGACCATTAAGATGCTGAAAGAGCTCAGTCTAACAGGAAGAAACAGAATAATAATAGTAGGATAAATGCAATGGTTAAAATGCATAAAACGTACCACAGTAGAAGAGAGATCAGCTTTACACAGAGAAAGGTCATCAGAGAAGATGAGAAAACACAGAGGCATAAAGTCTCTGAAAGTGCTGCATTCAGAGAATGCCAACAGTCTAAATTTGGGATGGAGGAAGGGACAGAATGAAGAGGAGAAAAGAAGACGAAAACTCTGGAGATGAGAGGATGAAGGAACCATAAGGGCAAGTAAAGAAATGGATTATCTACACAACCTTTAAAATTGACTTAAGATGATGGTGAATGTTGAGGCAAAGAGTTAAACTAAACAGTGCTACTGTCCCAATGAATGTGCTAATGTGGCCTGGAGTTAGATAACACTGATAAGGAGGAGCTAAAAGAGAGTAAAAGCCAGATGGTATCAATCCAGGAGAGTATTGGGGAAATGTCTGAAAGGCTGGGCAAGGAGACAAGAAGCAACTGTGGGGAAAAGAAGACTTAAAAAAAAAAAAAGAATCTGTACAAGAAAACAATCACTCTTCTATCCTTCATGTGCCAATTCCCTGGGGATAAAGTGATGACTATAATCCTAGAAAACCTTGTCTTTTGTGGTTCAAGTGATATACTTGGGTATTAACTCCTCTGCTTCAATATCATAAGGAACATCTAGACACAGTAGGAGATGCTCCTTAAACCTACAGAGAAAGAGAACAGAGTGCCACCAGGAGAAGACTATTAGAGAATCAATAAAATATGGGTAAAATTGGATATGGGTGATAAACTAGGAATCAGTAAATGCAGCCCCCTCAAGAACTCTATAAGCTATGAAACTATCATCAAGGAAAAGACTATACTGTCCAGACCAGAATCAGAATGTAACTATGATCTATCATGGGTGACTGCCACCAATATTGGAGACAGTGTGGTCAATATGAAGCACAAGAAAGGAAAATGTAGATTCCCACCCTGCCTTGGTGAATAAAAAAAGGGGGGGATTACAAGAACAATCTTCAGGCATAGGTGCAGAGATGAAAGCTCTCTCAGCACCTATCTCTTCATCTTTGACAGGACTCTGAGTTCACCACATCAACACTAACCCTGATCCAGGGAAAGCCTGTTTAGCAAACACGATATTGTGGGCATTACACATTGAGAAATGAGGGTCTGGCTGACATATTACTCCCAGTTCTTAGAACCGCAGAACTGTGGGCAGCCTCAAGACTGCAGTGTCTTCAAAGCTTTGTGATGTGATTTTGGGGAGGGCTTGTTGCTACCACTAGTTGTTCTCCCTAGATAGCAATCCAGCTAGAGTAGTCACCCATCCCAGTTTAGAAATTTAAGAAAAGGTTAACACAAACCCATACAAATGAAGGGGTTAGTCACCATGCATCACACATGTCAATTAATCACTCTAGAACATGCGGAAAACAGCTATACATGTACTCAAAAATGTACGAGGCTGCAGCTGATACAGTAAGTCTTCTGTGCACCTGGGCATGCCACACTTGTCCGTCAGAATCTGTTCCACTGGACACAGCTGCCTAAGCCTTTCACATGTCAACTGTTCCATGAACCTTGACCATTGCCCTGCAATGGCTATGCTGCCATAAGCTCATTAATTCAACTCTATTCTTTCAACATTTATTACCCTTTACAGAATGATGGCTTAATTCTGGGATATCATTTATGTCTAGTAATCTGTTTAAAATTTTTGCTTTCCTAAACAGTGAATTTAAGTTTTAATAAAGGGCAAATAAGTTCAAAACCAAGAACCAGGATAGCGTAGTTCAGTATTCCACATGTGATATCCCAAGACAACCTATGCAACAATCCCTATTTTGTACATTTTAAAATAAAGGCTGTTTAAAATAAGAGTGTTTTGTGTGTTCCGAGGCTGGTCACCCCCAAAACATAAATGCATACATAAAAATACAAGTACAGAACTGTCTTCAAATGTGCACTAAGCAACCAGAAAATGTATCTCTAGACAAGATATATAACAATATTTTTAAAACCTCATACCAAACCATTTTTGCTGGTTTTAATACTACTCCTTTTTATGACTAAATATGCTTTACTGAGGCATTTTTTCCCTATACGCCTGATGGAACCGATTGAGAACAGGATATTTTTTATGACTAGATTGACTTTGCATGTGCTCATACTTCACTTGTAAAGATTAAATGTCATGTCACAGAGAAAAGGTAAATGCTTTCTGTATAAAAGCATGCTCAAAAATAAAATTTGCAAAACAAAAAATGTTTCACTTTGAAAATGTCTTCTTAACTGTTGGTTGGTTGGTCTCTCTGTCTCTTTCTTTCTTTGATAAATACAGTTTGTCACTGCTTTCCAGAAGGAAATTCAGTCCAGTGACACACTTAACTGAACAAATGTAATGCATCAGATAAATAATACGTTAGATTTTTCAAAGTTAAGGCAAATTCTCAAATTTACTCATTTCTTCCAAAGGGTAGAACATTTATTTGTTTTGAAGTTCTAGTAAATTATAACATTCAAATAAAAGTATGTATCTTAAATTAACCAAAATGCTCTCTTTTGATCAACATAATACAACATGTAAAGAAAATAAAGAGTGTCAATTTAAAGGTCTTGGGAAAAGGCTCTTGCCAACTGGTTACCCTATCTCAAAGAATTCTGGCATGGGTGCTGCAGACCTTTGCAGGCTCCTTCTTGCCCACATCTCTTGAGGGGCTCTTCCTTTACCTGACAGGCTACAGAGGCCTTCCCTTACCACTCTGTGGTCTCTTGGAACAACAAGAATTGAGCTGGATTTTGAAAAATAAAGAATGGTGAAAAGGGGCTGGGGGTATAACTCAGTGGTAGTGTATGTGCCTAGATGTGCAAGGCCCTTACTTCAATTCCAGCACCAATAAAAAAAAAGGAGAAAAATGAATGGTGAGAGCAGTGGGGGAGGGGTAGTAGTAGAGATCACTAAAGAAATTGGAGGTGGAAATCTGGAAGCAGTCCCTCTGCATCTGCTTGTCCCTGAATGGTGGGCATTCTTGCCAGCAGCAGCTCCCTCTCAATATAGCTGCTCTGTGCAGGTCTATTTTCACACCTCCAATTGGCTGCTTGAGGCTGGGGAGTAGACGTGCCCCTCCACTCCATCATTTCCCAAGCTCCTGCCCTGGACTTGCTGTTATTTCAAGGTCCACAAGCAAGTGTAAATTCAAATTGACTGCCTCCCACATCACCAACTCATTTCTTCCTTGTCCGCATGCATAATCCGTAAGTGCCTTGTCCTTAAGGCATTCATTTCTGGAACTGGTGGTGCATGCCTATAACTCCAGCTACTCAGGAGGCTGAGGTAGGAGGATTGCAAGTTTGAAATGGGCATAGGCAACTTAGTGAGACTTTCTCATGGACAGGGAATAGAGTTCAGTGGTAGAGCACTTGCCTAGCATGCATGAAGTTCTGAGTTCAATGCCCAGTACAAAAGAAAGAAGAGGAGGAGGAGGAAGAGGAAGAGGAAGAGGAGGAGGAGGAGGAGGAGGAGGAGGAGGAGGAGGAGGCGGCGGCATTCCTCAATGCATTCTGGAATTGCCTTTTTTTCGTTTGTTTTGATAACTCACCCCTCTAGTCCCACCCACCTAGTTAACAACACACAATGTTCATTTTCACTCACTTTTTTTCACTCTTAAAAATATTCCCTTATGTACTTAGATTTAGGTTTATTGAGACCAGGATCCCTATCTTCTCTGCCTGGATTTTCTATGGTGTCTAACACATGTGCTGAGGCATTTAATAAAATGCGGGCTGACAGAACTGGTTTTACTATTTGAAGAGTTGAAAATAGAAACTGGCACTCTACTGCTGCACTTACGGGAAAATGTTTAATATATTAGATTGCTCATAGGCACAAAGAACCACTGAACAACCTGCTTCCTTAAAGAAGTCTTTTGTTCATTAGTTGGCACTAAAAATGTCAGAAAGAATCATATTTCATCTCTAATCTTCCTAGTTGAGTAACTTGTTTCATTTTAGGTGAGGGTTTTGAGTCTCTTAAAGGAAGAGTTTAGGAAAATAACCTCAAGTGAAGGAAGCTACATTCCATTACCAGGAGATGGTGAAACCTATGTCACAATGTGATCACACAGGATTGCTAACTTCCCGCCTGAACAGTGTGACTGAAGAGTACGCTCAATATGACCCTATGAATCCAAGGTATGATTCTAGCAACAATCTGGAAAGCTGTTGTTATCAAAGTCTTGATTATGCCCTAGTACACTGAAATATCACCTGACCAAGGTAAGTGAGCAAGAAAATGAAAAGACTACATTATTTTGTATTTTAAAGACATATTTTTAGTGCAGCCAATAAGAATTCAGGTATCTGTGCCCTGATTTAATGAACACAAAAGAAGCATTTGGTGATGGTAAGAATACGGTAAAATACCTCAAATATTTAACTATGTTTACATCAGCTATAATTCTGTTAACTTTTCAGTTTTTGCTTAATAGTTTATTTATTCAGAGTGCAAAGAGAACTTCAGTATATCAAACTGAATTGATTACAAATTCATAACTAAAATCAAATTATTGTGAGATAATCACATCTCAAAAATAAGTATTTTGAGTTAAACACATCATAAAGGTCCCTAACACATTTTTATGCCATTTTAATTCTTGGTTGGGGGGTTAATCTGAAGATCATAAACTATAATTTGAAATTTGCTGACAGATATTTTCTTAGATATTGAAGAAAATCTACCTAACGCTCTCTGAAAGATGGAAAATGCACCAACAAAGTATGGCATTACCGAATATAAATAAATAATGACTGATAAATATTTAGAACCCTGGCAGTGTGAAGAAAGAGAACACATGTTAGATGACTTTCCAGAGCCTCCCGAGAATCTGTCCACAATTAAAGTAATGATAGGAATATAAAAATTTGATGCCCAATCAGCCTACTAGGATTAAAAAGGCTGTGTCAAAAGTACCATCTGTCTACATGGAAGTATGTATGTTCACAACTCATAAGAATTATAGTAACATATATAATCACAAACATCAGAGGTACCATGATAAAGAAGACATTTAATTTAATGTTGGGTGAAGATGGAGCAAGCTGGCACTTTGATGGAGTAGAAAAAACTGAAAAGACAATCTGTTCATTATACAGTCCAACAATTTTCCTTTCTATCTGTCACTACTACTACTCTAAGAGCAGCTGGATCTCTCAGCATCAATTTTCTACCTATACGTCAATTACAAACTATTACAAAACCCATGCCAGAGTTGTCCATGGGAATTAGGAATTACCTAGCACATGCAGCAGGTTCTCCATTTTCCTCACTGGCATCTTCATTTCCATTTTCCATTTCTTTTATGGAATGTCTAAGGGATGAAACACTCTTTGTGAGCAGTAAACTGCATATATCTATTAAGAAAGACATCAAGCACCCTATGTAGCAGAGGCACAATAAACAGAAGTGAAGGAAATCCACTGCAGGGTATGAATTTAGAAAATTTCAATCTGGGAAAAAAACTCACCATGGAGAGGAATAGCAATTTTTTGCATGCAATCAACAACAAAGATGTAGAGAGCTTTTTTGTACCCAATACCCCACATTCAAGGAAATTCTATGAAGCTCAAGGCCCAAACACCACTATTTTATCAGACTGCTTAAAACAATGTACTTCCTCTGTTCTTTTGGTATCCGTGAGAGAAACAAAAGAAGATTGATCAAAACATCAATACTAACATCAGTAATCTGATGGTCACAAAAGAACTGAAAAATACTAAACTAAGAAGCTAAAGTCAGCAGGGTACACAGTGGTGCAAGCCTGTAATCCCAATACTTGGGAGACTGAGGCAAGAGGATCTCAGGTTTGAGGCCAGTCTCAGCAACTTAGACCCTGTTTCAAAATAAAAAAATAAAAATAGGGCTAAAGATATAACTTAGAGGCAAAATGTCCGTGTTCAGCCTCCAGTAACCAAAAAGAAGAAGAAGAAGAAACAGAAGAAGAATGAAGAAAGAAGAAAGAAGGAAGAAAAAGAAGAAGAAGAAGAAGAAGAAGAAGAAGAAGAAGCAGCAGCAGCCAAAGTCTATGCCTCTATCAAGGCCTGCAATTCATCCAAAGAGCAGAATTTTTCAAGTGCAGAAAGTTAAGCAAGGGAATGAGATGGGAAAGTGTCAGATGAAAAACACCAGAGAGAGTTGTTCGGGTAGCCTCATGTTGCCATAACTGTGTCCCAGTTTCATGGTACTCAGTTGATCTTCACCATTGTGATATTTAAGCCAGTTGGCTTTTAACTTACCCTCGACCAACAGCTGCCATGAGCAGCTACTGAAATTACATCACACCAAAGCCACCCTGTTGTTAACAGCATGAACTCATCTCCACACCTTCACAGTGGTCAGTCACACAGGGAGACACACTGAGAGACAGTCAGGTCTCTCTTTAGACTTGATCTCATGTTTCTTGATTCAGTATGTGATAACAATAATTTATGGATCAATAGATCTGCACCACTGCAAAATATGTGCAGCAGGATAAGTGTGCAGAATGTAAAAAATGCCCGAGTGATGGGTGTGTGACACTGGCCTTCAAAGCTAAAGAAGGAGCAAAACAGTCAGTGGCTGGATGGTACAGGATTTATGCTGACCAAGGAAATCACTCCATTATTTCCCACCCCTACTTTCTATAATTCTACACTGTTATTCAGAAGTGGTGGCAGCAACCTAACAAGAACATGTCCTCTAAAGTGGGTGCAATGAGAAGGAATGACCATAAAATAAATAAGGTGCTTTCAGAAAACACTTAGCAGTTTATTTCTTAACCACTTTTGATATATCTCCCCTAGTGAAAAATCAAACATTTTAACCAGCAGTTGGCTGGCCCATCCATCCTAAAAGTATACAAGATGAAATTATATCTATGGGAACTTCTTGGCAAAAGTTCATATAAACACTTTAGTCGGGGGAATAGGGAAAAGTTCCTTTCCTACTCTCTGCAGAATGTTAGAACATTCCAACTCATAAAGTTCTACTAAAAGGCTAAAAATAAGCCGGGCGTGGTGGCGCACGCTTGTAATCCCAGTACTTTGGGAGGCGGAGACCAGAGGATCCGGGTTCGCAGCCAGCCTCAGCTCTCTGTCTCTCCGTCTCTCTGTCTCTCTCTCTCTCTCTCTACTTAGTGAGGCTTCCGCAACTTCGTGAGACCCGGTTTCAAAATAAAGTATAAAAAATAGGGCCGGGGGTGTAGCGCGGAGGTA
>PVJS01054285.1:0-13016 GCA_004027185.1 Glis glis
AAAAAAAAACATTATTTAGTATTCTTATGAATTCTTGGATGTAAGGGTATTTGATGGATTTCAACCCATTGCAATTCTTTAGTTTATCAAGAGTCTATTGTCCCATCTTCGGCCAGTGGAATGTTCCTTGAGTCGGCTGCACGGATTCGTTTCCTCTGACCCTAGTGGGGTTTTACAACTTCCTTTTTACCTGGTATGACAAGGTGCTCCAGGGTCGTCTTCTACACCTTTCCTTTTAGACCTGTTAGCCCTTTTTTGTTTCATTTTGTGTTTCAGTGGAAAGTCCCTTCCAGCTTCAGCCTCTGCTCTGGATCTTCTCTGCTGTGCATCAAATTTCTTACCTGTTAGCTATTTCATGCCATTCTTAGGTCCATCAGATGCGGTTCTGCTTCCTCCTGCAAAGATGCTGAGACCCGACACATCGTGGCAGTTGGTGGCTTGTCCACATCTGCATGCATTTTGGGGCCTGTGGGACTATCCTGTCACGTGGTTGAGTTGTTAACGTTGACCCTGATTCCCACTTTGCTGACTAGTTTCTTTGTCATTCTTTGGAGATTTAGGAAGTACCAAAATCTATGTCGTCTCTGCCACCACCATCTCCCCAGAATCTTTTATGGTGTTTTTTTGACCTGCAGAACCTTAAATTTTAATGTAGTCAGATTTATCAATCTTTAATGTTATGGTTTTATGCTTCTGCTTGTATGCTTAGAAAGGCTTCCTTCATTCTAAACTCAGATAAATAATCTCTCATATATTTTTAAATACTTTACTGGGTTTTCTTTTTTTATACATTAAAACATGGACTCCATCTGTGATTTGTTTTGGAGTTGGGTGAGATTTAGGAACCCGCTTTTGTTTTTCCAATTAGCCATTTCCAAAACCATTTGTCCAATGATCTCCAAATTAATGTAAGAGGTTACATTATCAGGGACTAAATACTCTTTGTAGTCAGGTGTGTTGCTAATTTCTCTAATCATTTCTGTCAGCCTGTCTATTTCTCTGACCACATCACACTGTCTTAGTAACCAAACTTAATAGTTTTCCATAACTAGTAAGTGCAAGAACCTTCCTTTTGTTTATCCTTTTTGACATTTTTTAACCATTCCTTTTTATTTATTCTTTTGTTTTCTTTTGTTTTTGTTTGGTACTGGAGGCTGAACCCAGGGGTAGTCTACATTTGAGCTACACCCCCAGCCCTTTTCATTTTTTACTTTGAAACTGGGTCTCACTAAATTGCAGAGGCTGACCTTGAACCTGTGATCTTCCTGCTCAGCCTCCCAAGTGCTGGGATTATAGGCATATGCCACTGTGCCTGGCCCTCCACGTCGTCTTTAAAATGAACATTAGAACAATTTCTTTAATCCTATGGGTCTTCTCACCAGAATGTCAGATAATTTGGTGAGAAATGCTATTTTTATAATATGGATATTTTTCCATTCAGAAAAAGAGTATATTTGTTATTAATTCTAGTTATGTCTTGTGGCCCATGTACATCTGTTTCAATTTCTTCCTACAAATCCTCCAAATCTCTTCTTCAATAAGAAGATACCATAGATGATAGATAGATAGATAGATAGATAGATGATAGATAGATAGATAGATAGATAGGGCACAGAAGAAGTAGAAGGGCTGAGCTGATAGTCAACTAGATAGATGATAGACAGACATAGATGACAGATAGATAGATGATAGACAGATAGATAGATAGATGATAGAGAGATGATAGAGCACAGAAGAAGTAGAAGGGCTGAGCTGATAGTCAACTACAAGTGTGACTCAAAAGTCCATCCCCCGCTGACATGTGTCGTATGTACTGTGAAGGGCATTGGGTATCAGTCCCATTGTGCTGGCATGGAGGTGCCAAGTGAACAAGGAGAAACATTTAAGGTGGGGCTGGAATCCAGCCAGGCTTGGGAATTTAGGAAGTTGTGAATTCTGCGTGAACAGCATCTTACCATTTTCCTTAAGTAATGGTTGAAGTTTGTTGGTAGTCAAAGCAATTTAGTGTCTCTAAAGGTAGTTTGGCTTGGTGTGGTGGCGCACGCTTGTAATCCCAGTACTTTGGGAGGCGGAGACTGGAGGATCTGGGTTCACGGCCAGCCTCAGCTCTCTCTCTCTCTCTCTCTCTCTCTCTCTCTCTCCTTAGTGAGGCCCTCCGCAACTTCATGAGACCCGGTTTCAAAATAAAGTATAAAAAATAGGGCCGGGGGTGTAGCGCGGAGGTAGAATGCCTCTGGGTTCAATCCCCCGTACCGCAAAAAATAAATAAATAAATAAAGGTAGTTTGGCAACTTATACATACAAAATTTCAAATGAATGCCTTTTAACTCACCAATTCCTAGCTGAATTCAAATCTCAAGGACTTCTAGAGATTTATATTAAAGAAATATGACAGAAGGGTCAGTGGGAATAAAAAAAGAATAAAAAATAAACAATATACATATTTATTAACTCCTATTGGTTGTCTAATATTTCATTGAGTATGTGTATATAATTAATTTAATCATTTCCATACAGCAGAACATTCACTATTTCTACTTTTACATGCACAGTCATGCATCGTTTAACAAGTACATCATTCTGAGAAATGGGTCAGTAGTTAATTTCATCCTTGAGTGGCCATTGTAGAGTGTACTCACACACACCTGGATGGTACACCTAGACTGGATGGTACACCTAGACTATATGGTACAGCCTATTGCTCCTAGGCTATAAACCTATATTGCATCTTATACTAAATGCTGTAGGCGACTGGAACATGGTGGTATTTGTATATCTAAACAAACAAAAAAAAAGGTATAGTAAAATACATTATAAAAGTTTTGAAAAATGGTACACCCATGAAGGCACTTACCTAGCTATGGGAAAGTGAGAAAATATCTGTTTCTATTACAAAATATATGCTCTAATTTTTTTTCATGAATTCACACTAATTTCAATCCACAGACATGATTTCCACTCTAGCTGTCACCTTTTCCATATTAATATCTTCCTTCTCTAAGT
The DNA here is from genome assembly GCA_004027185.1 of Glis glis. Taxonomy (NCBI): domain Eukaryota; kingdom Metazoa; phylum Chordata; class Mammalia; order Rodentia; family Gliridae; genus Glis; species Glis glis. The sequence continues at coordinate 3,004 of PVJS01054285.1, forward strand.
GAGAATCCTGGATCCTGGTCGCCTTTTTTTTTTTTTTTTTTTTTTTGCGGTACGGGGGATTGAACCCAGGGGCGTTCTACCTTCGCACTACACTCCCGGCCCTATTTTTTTATACTTTATTTTGAAACTGGGTCTCACAAAGTTGCGGAGGGCCTCACTAAATAGAGAGAGAGAGAGAGAGAGAGAGAGAGAGAGAGAGAGCTGAGGCTGGCAGTGAACCAGGATCCTCCGGTCTCCACCTCCCAAAGTACTGGGATTACAAGTGTGCGCCACCATGCCCGGCTCCTGGTTGCCTTTAGCCTCAAAAATATTGACTTACTGGTGTAGTCCCCCATATGCGTAGACAGGTTCCCCACAGCTCACGGATGCTCCTGTCAACCTGGGAGGGGCCCCTGGGCAGCAGGCTGTCCCTCAGGCTGAAGTCCTCCTCTCCCACCTGGATTCTGACAGTTCACATGGGACTGCTGTCCCCTCTCCCCTCCTCACCCTGTGCGGACTCTGACATCTGGCTGGCTGGGCTGCCAAGGACTGCCCTGCTCCATGCCACCCCTCACACCAAACACATGATGCCTATCTTGCTTGGCACCACACCATGATCTAGTGACTCTTGGACCAAATTGTTTGTAAGGAAAGTAGCAGAGAAAGGCAGTGAGGAAGACACAATGTACATTTGAGTTTTTTCTGTTTTTTGTTTGTTTGTTTTGGTTACTGGGGATTGAACCCAGGGACATTCTGCCCCCAAGACTCACCCCCAGCCCTTTTTAATTTTGTTCTTAAGTTGCTGAGGCTGTCCTTGAACCTGCAGTCCTCCTGTCTCAGCCTCCCAAGTACCGGGATTACAGATGTGCACCACCACACTCGGCTCACAATGTACATTTTTAAGTGAAGAAACTATAAAAAATACATTTGGGGGGAAAATTTGCACATGCAAAGGAAATATGGGCATACCTATCTCAAGACTGTCCACAGTGGCTGTCATTGGGACATTGAGATTTGTGTTCATTTTCTTTTCTTTTTTTGCTTGTCTCAGTTTTCTTTTCTCTTCCTCCTTTTTCTCCACCTCCTCCTCCAGGGGTTGCTAATGAACACGATTCGTTTTGGCAATAAGAAAAATGCCTAGAAACTTTATGTTTAAATATAAAAATGAGGTTTATAATTAAAGTCATTTTTCCCTTCCTGTGTGGAGGGTAATTCAAATAGCACAGACCTGAGTGTTCCTTTTAACTTAAAAAAAAAAAACAACATTTTTTTTGGAGCTGGTCTACCCAGAAGATAATGCTGCTTATCTATCTGTTAATTGCTTGAATCTGAGGGTCCCTCTTCTTCAATTCCTAACTAAATTGCTGACATTTTTCCAAGCTGGTTTATCGACTCATTAAAAATCATTCACCTGTGCTGGACAATGTGACAAACGAAGGGGGGGGGCAAAAACAAGAGCACGGGTCTCTTTTATACTCTCAAAGTTAAATAAAAGTGTTATTAACATTTCCAGTTGTGACTAGTCCAGCTGACTTGAAACTAGCCAAATACCTAACCCAGCCAAAAGCCATTTATATCTATTGAAATTTGTGCTTCCCGGAGTTGGAATTGGTAGAACATATGTGGTTGACTATAACCATTCGGTTTCAGAAAGCTATGTGCATGTAAATGCTTCGTAAAATCCTAACACAGCTCTGTGATATCCATTGCACGCAACCGCTCCAAAGCTTTGCTTTCTTAATTGGGTTACTTAGGATTAACGCCACATCTTGCATGGGGCTGTTGAAACTAGACTTCCATTTAGAGGGATTTAGCCCATGAAGTCATCCTCTCTCCTCCTTGGGGCTTTCCCCAGCAGTTTCATTCCTTTGTGTTAGTGATTTTTGGCAGCAGGATGCTTTTTTCCACTCTGACTGGTTTCTGAGTAAGCCCCGCTGGCCCGGGCCTCCTCACACTCCAGCTATAGAGATTTGGAGCCTGTTGCAAAATCTTCATAGGACCGGATAAAGGGGACCAGACACCCATCACCCTTTGCCGTTCGGTTTGTCTTTTGCTAGTTCTTTTGTTTTGGATTCTTTTTCTTCCTTATGTCCACTGACATTATTTTAATGATCCATTTTCAGGGAGATTAATTATACCCTTGGCACATCTGCCTTCCCATTTGAAAATTTTCTTTCTGTGACAGGATTGGACAATAATAGAGAACAGTTTCGTACAGCTGCCTCAGTTACCAAGACAACAAGACAACCAAGCTACTTGGCTCTTTTTGTCTTTTTCTGAACTACCTTCCAAACACACTGGTCTCCATCGTAAAAGCTACGTATCTGATTGAGAATCCTAGTTGATAGTTACTGGGTGAGTTTTTAGCAGGAGTATTATGTGCCCTGATTGAGAACAAAGCAGTTTTTGTTTTTTCTTCTTTTTATATTCAATATAAGAATGTAAAAACTTAACAGAAGTATATGTGGAGAAAGAATAAGTCTTAGTTGGGCATGGCAGTGCACACCTAGAATCCCAGTACTTGCAAGGCTGAGACAGGAGGATTGCAAGTTCGATTCCAGCCTCAACAACTTAGCAAGGACCTGAGCAACTTAGCAAGACCCTATTTCAGAATTAAAAATTTTAAAAAACTGGGTGTAGCTCAGAGGTAGAATGCCCTTGGGTTCTTCAACACACACACACACACACACACACACACACACACACACACAATTTTCCAGGATGCCTATCTCCATTGTCAACATATTGTAGTGAATGTGATTTCAGTAAATAGACTCAGAGTGAATTTAAGAACAGCAATGTATTCAGATGAGTAAAAACCACATATAATAAATATGTGTGTTAAAAATTAAAAAGCACAAAAACCCTTTAAATTTTAGATAAGTAATATCTGTTTCTTGCGTGAAATTTAGGATAAAACAGATAGGCAAAAAGAATAAATGAGAGCCGGGCGTGGTGGCGCACGCTTGTAATCCCAGTACTTTGGGAGGCGGAGACCGGAGGATCCGGGTTCGCGGCCAGCCTCAGCTCGCTTGCTCGCGAGCGCTCTCTCTCTCTCTCTCTACCTAGTGAGGCCCTCCGCAACCCGGTTTCAAAATAAAGCATAAAAAAATAGGGCCGGGGGTATAATGCGGAGGTAGAACGCCCCTGCGTTCAATCCCCGGTACTGCAAAAAAAAAAAAGAATAAATGAATTGCCCATAATTTTAATACCCAGATGTCACCACCATTACTATTTAGCATTTAATGTTTTCAAAAGGATTAGTTTTATTTTAAAGTAATATATGTGCACTAAATAAAAATACAAAAGAATACAAGAAGTACTTTATGCCATTAAGGATGATTATAACAAAATAGTAATAATGTCTACTCTTGTGTGTGTGTGTGTGTGTGTGTGTGTGTGTGTGTGTGTGTGAATGTGTGTGATACTGGGGATTAAACCCAGGGGCTTTCTACCTCTGAGCTACACTTAACTTTTTGTTTGAAACAGGGCCTCTTTAGGTTGCTGAAAACTTTACTATGCTGCTGAGGCTGTCCTCGAACTATGATCCTCCTGTTTCAACCTCCCAAGTACTGGGATTTCAGGCCTGTGCCACCAGATCCGGCTTAATGTCTATTCTTTTTTTTTTTTTTTTTTTTGCGGTACTGGGGATTGAACCCAGGGGCATTCTACCTCCGAACTACACCTCCAGACCTATTTTTTATTCTTTATTTTGAAACAGGGTCTCACTGAGTTGTGGGGGCCTCACTAAGTATCTGAGGCTGGCTGCGAACCAGGATCCTCCTGTCTCAGCCTCCCAAGTACTGGGATTACAAGCGTGTGCCACCACGCCTGGCTTGTTTGTTTGTTTGACACTGGGGATTGAATCCAGGGGCTTTCTACCTCCGAACTACACCTCCAACCCTATTTTTTAATCTTTATTCTGAAACAGGGTCTCACTAAGTTGCAGAGGGCCTCACTAAGTAGCTGAGGCTGGCCGCGAACCTACAAGCCTCCTGACTCAGCCTTCCAAGTACTGAGATTACAAGCATGCCCCCCCACGCCTGGCCTTACAGACAGTTTCAAACTCTAATTTTTCATAATATTTTTTCTGTAACCTTAAGTATTCTTTGATGTCATTTTTATATTATCAAACAGTTCTTTAAAAGCATTCTCTTATGGATTGTCTAATATTTCACTTAATGCATGTATATAACTCATTTAATCATTTCCATATTGTTGAACATTTATTATTTCTGCTTTCTCATACACAGACACACATCACTTAACAACAAGGACACATTCTGAGAAACGTGTCACTAGGTGATCTTGTTATTGCGTGACCATCATAGTACTTAAACAAACCTAGATAGTGTCGCCTAGGCTACATGTAGCCTGTTGCTCTTAGGCTATAAACCTGAAGAGTATATTATTGCACTGAATACTATAAGTGGTTATAACAGAATGACATTTGTGTATCTAAGCATGTCTAAACATAGGAAAGGCACAATAAAAATACTATATAAAAGGTTAAAAATGGCACACCTATATAGGGATTGTATTAGCATTTTCATTGCTGTGACCAAAATACCCAACAAAAGCAACTTAGAGGAGGAAAGGTTTATTTGGGCTCATGCTGTCAGAGGGTCAGTCCATGGTTGGCCCGCTCCAGGGCAGAAACATCATGGTGGCAGGGTATGGAAGAGGAGAGCTGCTCGGCCACAGGGAAGCAAGGGAGAGAGCAAGGGACCAGGGACGCAGTCTCTAAGGCCACGCCCCCAGGCCGTGCCTCCTCCAGGCACATCCTACCTGCTTACAGTATGACCAGTAAATATATTGAAATTATTAAGCCATCAATGGATTAACTCACTGATAAGGTTAGAACCTTCATGATTCAATTATTTCACCTCTGGACATTTTTGTGTTGCTGACATCTGATCTTTTCTGGGGGACATTGTTTATCCAAACCACAACAGGTGCTTGCCATAAATGGAGCGTGCAGGACTGAAGGTTGCTGTGGGTGAGTCAGTGAGTGGGTGGGGATAGGATGTGAAGGTCTAGGCCATCACTGCCCACTACGGTAGACTTTACAACACCGTATACTTGGGCTACACTGAGTTTAGGAAAAACATTTCTTCAATAATAAATTAATGTTAGCCTACGGTAACTTTTTTTACTTTATTAACTCTAATTTTTTATAATAACACCAAGCTTAGAACACACATTGTACAACTGAACAAAAATATCTTCTTTCTTTACATCCTTATTTTTGTAAGCTTTTTTTCTAGTAATATTTTAATTTGTAAAAAAACCAAAGCACAAACACACAGGTTAGCCTTGACTGCACGGGGTCAGGATCAACAGTATCTCTGTCTTCCACCTCCGTATCTTGTCCCACAGGAAGGTCCTCAGGGGCTGTGACATGCATGGAGCTGCCGACTCCTATGACAACCAGGTTGGTATTCTTCTGGAACACCAGCTAAGGGACCTGCCTGAGGCTGTTTTACAGTTAACTTTTATGTATATATAAAAGGGGTGCACGCTAGGAAGACACTAAAATAATGATAAAAGTCTAGCGTGGTAGATGCATAAGCCAGTAACACAGTCGTTTATTATCATGATCCAGTATCATGCACGACACATAATTGTATGTGCTATACTTTTATAAGACTGGCAGCGCAGTAGGTTTGTTTACATCAGCATCATCACAAACACATGAGCAATGTGTTACGATGTCATGAGGGTTATGATATCAGCAGGCGATAGGAATTTGCCAGCTCCATTATCATCTCATGGCACCACTATCGTATATGTGTTCCAATGTTGACTGTAGAAGTATTGGGGTGCTCTGGCGGACGCTTGTTTGCTCTGTAGTCCCACCACAGATGGTTGCTGCTTTAAGCAGTTCCCTAATAACTATTCTGTGGTTCCTGCCATGGAAGGTTGCTGCACCAGACAGCTTCCTGATCAATAGCCCTCTCGCACAATACCGACATGAAGTCTGATATAATAATTTGGAGAAAATTTAATAATTGGGGGGTTGGGAGGAGATCCAAGATGACAAATTCTCCTGCCTTATGTAGTCAAGGCCTTTCTTATATAGAGGTTCAAACAAAGCAAACCAGAAGAAGATCACAAGTTAAGACCAGGGAGTGGCAGATACAAGTTAAGACCGGGGAGTGGCAAGGTGAACGGTTCAGGAAGAATAGGAGGTTATCAGTGTCCAGCTTTCAGGAAGTTTGTCTGTGTGCGGACAATTTCCACTTAGCATGTACTGTGTATGTGGTTAAGCCGGTCCGAAATGGTGACCTCATTGCGTGGGCTAAGATGGACCTCAACATAGAAGTTTTTATATATTATTTCTTAAAGTGGATTTATCAGAAATTAATTCATGGAGTCAAGCTTATTAACAGTTTTAGAGCTCTTCGATGTATTGCCAAATTTCTTTATCAAAGGGGTATACTGGTTTGCACTGCCACCGTGAGCACACAACAGCTTTGATGCTCTTGTTTCCTTCTCTTCTAATCTGATAGAAGCAAAATGACAGCATGTATTAATTAGTTTCTCTTTGATGACGACTGAGTTTAATCATCTGTCCATGTCTACTAGTATTATTTCCTTTGTTAATGAACTGTTTATCTGTTGTAATGCTGTGCTGAGTCCTCAAGAATGTATGACCTTTTTAAAAATCACAAAGATAGAGCCGTGTGTGGTGGCGCACGCTTGTAATCCCAGTACTTGGGAGGCTGAGACTGGAGGATCAGGGTTCGCGGCCAGCCTCAGCTAATTAGTGAGCCCTCCACAACTTAGTGAAACCCTGTTTCAAAATAAAGAATAAAAAATAGGCTGGGGTGTAGCCCAGAGGTAGAACGCCCCTGGGTTCAATCCCCAGTACTGCAAAAAAAAAAAAATCACAAAAATAGATGCATATTGTAAAATTAAAATTAATATAAAACCCAGAAACATCTCTCTTTCACTGTATCTCTTTCAAATCACTCCCCTAGGAGTGGTTTGGTATGTTCATCTGTACACCTCCAGATCTTTCTCCAAGGTTAGGAGTTAAGCCCATTTTCTCCCTTTTTAAAAGTTTGTTTGTTTATTTGCTGGGGATTAAACCAGGGCCATTCGACCCCTGAGCTACATCTGTCAGTCCTTTTTTATTTTATATTCTGAAACAATCTTGCTAAAGCTACCACTTGCTGGCCTCAAATCGGGCCCCTTTTTTAAAATTTTGATGGTGGTAGAGAGGGGACAGGTTTGCTATGAGTTGGTTTTTGTTTTTGCTTTAAATCAAGCAAAGTGACTTAACGCCCTATTTTACTTTTTATTTTGAAACAGGGTCTCACTAAGTTGCTGAGACTGGCCTCGAACCTGAGATCCTCTTGTCTCAGCCTCGCAAGTATTAAGATTACAGGTGTGGGTGTTCTTTATTTTCTTTCAGCAATGCTTTGCAGTTTCAGCATACAGGTCTTTTGCCTCCTTAATCAAATTTATTCTTATATATTTATTCTTTTTGATGCTATTGTAAATGAAATTATTTCCTAAATTTCCTTTTTGGATTGTTCATTGCTGATGTACAGAAATTGAACTGACATTTGTGTGTTGATTTTGTATTCTACAACTCTATTGTTTTTTTAGTCGTAACAGTTTGTGTGTATGTGTGTTGAATAGGGTGTTCATGTAACATGCAAAGCTCATGTGATCTGCAAACAGAGATAATTTTGATTCTTTCTTTCCAATTCAGAGACCTTTTTTCTTTTTCTTGCTTAATTGCTCCGGCTAGAACTTCCTAGAACAAGAAGGGGCAAATTTCCTATTTCTGATCGAGAAAAAAGCTTTTAATCTTTCACCATTTAGTATAATGTTAGCTGTGAATTTTTGTATGTTACCTTTATAATATTGAAGAAATTTACTTCTATTCTTAATTTGTTGAGTGTTTTTTTAACATGAAAGTGTGTTAAAGTTCATTAAATGCTTTCTCCGCATTAAGATGGTTATGTGAGTTTCCATGCTTTATTCTACCGATGTGGTATATTTCATTGATTGAGTTTCATATGTTGAACTATCCTTGCATTCTGGGAGTAAATATCATATGTTCATAGTGTATAATCCATTTAAAATGCTGTTGAATTTGATTTGTGATTATTTTGGTGAGGATTTTCACACCAATATTCACATGGGATATTGGTCTGTAGTTTTTTTGTAGGGTTTTTGCCTGCCTGTGCTATCAGGGTAATATTGACCTCATAGTTAGGAAATGTTCCCTCCTCTTCAATTTTCTGGAAGAGTTTAAGAAATATTGATATTAATTCTTCCTAAACATTTGGTAGAATTCACCAGTGAGGCCATGTGGTACTGGATTTTTCTTTGCATAATATCTTCGATTACCAATTCAATCTCATTACTAGTTATAGGCCTATTCATATTGTCTATTTCCTCTTGACTCAGTTGTGGTAGACTGTGTGTTTAGAGAACTTTGTTCATTCCATTTAGGTTACCTATTTGTTGGCACATAACTGCTTATAATACTCTTATATGGTCCTTTTTATTTCTGTAGAACCAGTAATGAGGTCTATTCATTTTCCCTCTTATAATTGAATAAATAGTATGATAAGAGCATAAAATACATTTTGTTTTGTTTTGCAATACCAGGGATTGAACCCAGGGTCTCACACATGCTAGGCAAGCACTCTACCACTGAGCTACATCTCCAGCCCTAATGAAATAGATTTTAAAGAAAAAAAAAAACTATTGAATTTAAACTTTTTTTTTTCTTATTTCATGCAGTCGATATCTTAGGAGGGCACTCTTGGAACCAAAGTTTTAGAAATGAAACTCTCAATTTTTTTTTTTTTTGCGGTACTGGGGATTGAACCCAGGGACATTCTACCTCCCTATATTTTTTTTTATTCTTTATTTTGAAACAGGGTCTCACCAAGTTGTGGAGGGCCTCACTAAGTAGCTAAGTCTAGCCGTAAACACAGATCCACCAGTCTCACCCTCCCAAGTGCTGGAATTACAAGCGTGCGCCACCATACCCGGCTGAAACTCTCAAATATTTTAAATCACAAAATAAGGGAAAGAGTGTGCAATTTTATCAGTGGCTTGAGTCTGGATAAAAGGCCATGGCTTTTGTCTGAATTATGCAGTGTTTCCAGAACAAGGCATTTCCAGGCATCACAGGGAGACCCAATCTGACTGGCATAATAGCATCCGGAAATGACATTTCTGTTTCAGAAATAACATCAGATGAGTCACATCCTAAATATCATAACACTGCAGACAATAGACTAAAAAGGAGAGCATTTTCATATTTCACGTTCTCTTTGTTGATTTATTACCCTATTTTTTAATTTCTGAACTTGCTTATAACTTTCATGTTTCTCTATGTGCCTACCTGATTCAATTTTTTGAGGAGGGTGTAGTATTTTAAAGCCTACAATAGTTAACTGTCAATCAATAGAAGTCAGGTCAAAATCCATAAAACAAGCTCTTTACTTTTGATTATAGCAATAATAGTTCCCAGAAATTGGAAATCATTCCAAAGAACCGAGAAAGTCAATATCCTCAAGGAGGATGGAAAAAATCTTCTTGTTTTAGTAGAATTTAGAAGAGTCAATGATATCATTTCAAACTAGAGATAATAGTGATGTGAATTGGTACAACTCTCTGGTAAAACAATTTGGCAATACATTCATAACTTTGAGCCAGTAATTTTATTATTGACAAATCCATTCTAAGAAATAATCTTTCATATATATAGAGATTTATATGAAAGGAAATTTTTTTTGGTACTAGAGATTGAACCCAGGAGCATTCTACAGAGTGATAGCCTCACCTATCCCCTCCTTTTTTTTAGTTTTTGTTTTGAAACAGTTTTAGTTTTGTCTTGCAAGTTGCTGAAGGTCTTGCTAAGTTGCTGAGGCTGGTCTCAAACCTGTAATCCTCCTGATTCAGCCTCCCAAGTATTGGGATTATAGGTGTGCACCACCAAGCCTGACAAATAGAAAGATTTTTTTTTTTTTTTTTTTTTTTGCGGTACCGGGGATTGAACG
>PVJS01054286.1:0-13014 GCA_004027185.1 Glis glis
AATGTAACTTTGGCCCATAACATTCCCGCACTCTTGCTTACATTAGCCCAGAAGGGCAAAGGGCTCAAGGACAGTTGTGGATGAATTACTTCAAAAAAGAATTTTTTGTGAAAACTTCATGGATATGATTTTAGAGATGGTTTTAAAAGAAAAGGATTTAGAAATTTAGAACAAAGAAAATTATAAAAGTATATAGTAAAAAAAGCAATAAAAGGCACTATGTTAAACTTTAAACTCTTGCTCTGTAGCCATAACTCCAGTTCTCATCATAAATAATCCAAGTGCCAAAACCAGGTCTAGCAGCCACCCACAGCATTATGCCAAATGAGATATATGCTCTGACGATTTGCACTGTTACGTCTAGCAGTCGCTCATGACACTATGCCAAATGCTCTGACGATTATCTGCTCTCATAGCTTTGCACTGTTATTTCTGAAAAATCACTAAGATTGTATAAACCACAAGCATGAAAAACAATCAGTTGATGATGTATTTTGTTTCCCTAATCATTGTGTATAAAATCCTTGCCTAAAGCTTTGCAAAAATACACTCAGATGCAACTTCTTTAAGTTGTTTGTCTGTTTGTCACTCATCGCCGACTCCTTGCCCACCTTCCGAGATCCCTGTCCCGTCGCTCTCAATGCTCTCCGGCTGAGCTGGTCTGACACAGACAGACAGACAGACAGAGAAAGAGACAGAGAGAAAGACAGGGAGACATAGAGAGAGAGCTGAGGCTGGCCACGAACCCGGATCTTCTGGTCTCCGCCTCCCAAAGTACTGGGATTAGAAGCATGCACCACCATGCCCGGCTGAGTCAAATCTGTTTTATAGAAATGTTTTATGCAGTGATATAGTATTATTTTGGTTGTTTTCATTACTTAGTTGCTTACTTTTAAAACTCATATTTCACATTTTAAAAGTAGAGGTTTTTTTTTTCTTGCCGAGCTCTGCCAATGGTGTACATACTGTTCTACATGGGAACCACTGACCCTCTTCAATCAGAGAATACTCTCTTAGGTTCCCTACAGTTTCCACTACTCCTGATAGTGTTATATCTGGCTTTATTTATTGTTTATGTCACTGTATGTATTGTAGTCTGTGAGTTTATTTTGTGAGTGTAGGGTAGACCCTGAAAGAGGATAAAGCTATCAGTTAGTAAACGTCTGGTACATAAATTAGCATCTGAGAAGCTTCCTGTGGAACAGAAACATATTTATACTGTGATAGGCCAGTAAGATTTGAGGACTTACTTGTTGCAGCAGTAATTAGCACAATGACTAATACACACTAGTATTTACAAAATACCTACAGCATGTCCTGATGAATTTAGAAAGCACTGTTGTTCTTACAGATAAATGTGGAAAATCAAACTAAAATTTTAGCTGTGGATACTGTATATTCATATTGAAGAAACTAACATACTAGTCTTAGAAAACTTGTTCGCTGGGAATCTGTTACTTTTAGAAGATAAAGCTAAACTATATCAATGGGGGTGTATATAAATAATTAACAAGCTGGGCGTGGTGGCGCACGCTTGTAATCCCAGTACTTTGGGAGGCGGAGACCGGAGGATCCGGGTTCACGGCCAGCCTCAGCTCACTCTCTCTCTCTCTCTCTCTCTCTCTCTACCTAGTGAGGCCCTCCGCAACTTCGTGAGACCCAGTTTCAAAATAAAGTATAAAAAATAGGGACATAGCGTGGAGGTAGAACGTCCCTGGGTTCAATCCCCAGTACCGCAAAAAAATAAAAATAAAAATAAAATAAATACCTAAGAAGACCACAGATTAAATCATAGTGCTACTTCTCTTTCACATCACAGAGTCAGATTTTACAAAATGAGATAAAACAAACAAGACCAAGTGTAAAATTTTGAAACTTATAAAACTTCTATAATTAAGGTATCAAAATTTTCATCACCTCTGACTCTCAGATTTTTGCCCTCTATATTTTTAGCATCTGTATATTCTATACATCAACAAACATGGAAGGGAAAATCATAATGGTTATTTCTAGATGAAACAAATTAAAAACACATATTTGCTAGAGACAGGGTTTAAGAAAAACCCTTAGAAATAAATTATTATCAAACAATTTATTTCAAAATAAGATGTGAGGGGAAATTAAAAAAAATAGCCTCCGAGTCAACTTGAAAGAAACATAAATAGGTTAAAATAGAGCTTCTCCCTTACTTGCTGTGTCTTGGGTGGGAACTATAGTCTCTCTGGAGGGGAGGCGTGTGTGTCAATGTTTTTTATGTGGCATGAAGTCCGTGTGTGTGTGCGTGTATGCGTGGGTGTGTGTGTGTGTGTGTGTTGGGTATGAGGACAAGAATGGACATGAGGTCAGTCTGTGGCTAAAAAGGACAGAATACAAGTGATCCATCCTGGAAACTAGACAGACCAAAGGAAAGAGTTGGGTTGGCTGGAGAAAGGAATTGGATTAGTACAACTGTTGATTAGAAGCGAATCATCAAGAGTCAGAGACAGCACCCATCTTCTGGGGGAGTCATAGAGCTTTAGTCCCAAAGGTCATTTGCAGAGAAGGACAAAGAGGTGAAGGGAACACGGGTAAATCAGCACAGCGATACCTTTGACTTTGCTCACTGCCTCTCTAAGTCATGGATCTTAGTCACTTCCTTGAAGAACCCAGGGATTTCCCAACCCCTGTGAGAAGAGGTGAGTGCCTGGTCTAACATTCAGGAGACCCTGACAAAAAAACATGCACGGAAGCTCTACAGTAATAACAAACCACCATAGATTAAGTCACAAGTTTTAGTTACTCCGATAATACAGAATTTCCTCCTTCTTGTTTTTCTGAATATAAAATTGGAATTGAAAATGTACACAATCTATACCACTTAGAGTAGCTCCACAAATTGGAATGATTTTCTCTCTGGTTGGGTTATACTTTGAATAATTTCTGATGTTCCTTTGAACTCAGAAAATTTTGTATTTTTACATACAAATCTAATTTGTTGCAGAAAATGGACTAAATGACTTCAGTGTATTCCTTGCAGCATACAAATTTAATGATTAGAGAAGTAAGAGATTTTTTTGCAAGTATTAAAATTCCCAAAACTTCACTACTTTTTACTCATTTTTTTATTCATTTGCTCACTAATTTAGCAGATATTTATTGAGCACATACATTGTTCTAGGTACTGAGAGTTTTGCAATAAGTAAAACATAGTGTCTGACCTCAAGGATCTACAGGATTAATAAGCAGAACACATAGCTACTTAGTGCTATGCAAACTGTTTATTTAAATCACCCAAGATCTGTAAATTAGGTTGTACAGATGAAGCAGAAAAAAAATTGATCAACTTGGTAGGGGATATTGGATTTTAATCTGTATCATGTTCTTTAAAATACTTCCTTTTAAATGAGCTTCTTGAGTTTATTGCTCTTTTTTTTCTTGTTGGTTAAAATAAAAGTTTAAGCAGGATCTTGAAGACATGTGGGTTGACTTCATTTTCCAGCATTCTAAAGATTTGAAAATATTTTCACCTATTATTACTAATAGGCAAGGAGTACAGGAACATTGAAGTGGGAAAGACTGTCAAATACATCCCCAAAATAAGATTTAAAAGTACTTGCTCCTTGCTAATGTGATAGACCATTGATAGCCATTAACTTCTTAGTCGTATGATTCCAGGACAATCTCCAAGTGATGTTAGTAGCCCTGCTTTATGAACATATAAGAATTTCATCTAATGTATTCAACTTTGCCCTCAATGTTGCCTGAGAGAGGACCTAAAGATCACTTGGTTTGCTCAAGAATTGAAATATAATCTAGGAAAGTAATAAATGATGTAACAAATCATGCCTACTAAAATGTTTTAGAAGTAAGGGCAAAGAAAAGGAGATTGTATATATTGTTTAAATAAAATAAAAATTAACTGGTTGGTGATTAGGTGAGATAGCTGCAAACCTCTTGGGTTCCTATTTAAGCAAACTGAAACTCGATTTGGTATAAATAGTAAAAGGAAGTTTAAACTTAACCAATCAGAAATCACACAAACTAACCTCTAACTAAAGACCTCACCAATAAGAAACTAGCAACTAACTGGAGACTTTGCCAATCAAAAAGCACCAACTAAATTACCCTTAAACTAGGGACTTTTTAGTTTTATCAATCAAATATATATATAGTCTTGCCTCATTGAGCACTTCATGAATGTTTTCCTCTTGTACTCAACTTTGTGGAGTCCATCTACTTGAGATCTGGCACTGTCCAATTCATGAATGACCTGGTTAAATCTTAAAGTGCCCAACTTTATCTTTTAACAGCATATATAAAGGAAACAATATATATTTAACATCTATCACAGTAATAAATCTAGGTGCTTTGAAGGGGAATGCATTTGTATACCTCTTAGAAAATAGATGATCATAAATGACACTATAACAATAGATTATATTTGTATTAAAATAAAAGATTTATGAGTGCACATAAAAGGGTGTCACATAGCAATTTATAGTAAAGGAGACAGGATATTGCTCAAAGTGTATTAATAATTTCAACCCAAAATTTGTGGGTTTATTTTGCACTTTAATTGGATATTATTTCTATAATGTCATAAAAGCAAGATAAGGAAAAGTAACTGATTGGTCTCATATATTTATTCACTCATCCAATTTTTTACAAGAAGCTTTATGAAATTCTCCTCACAATATAGGTAGAGACAAAAATTTAAATCAGCAGACTGAATAGAAGGACGGGAGAAGTAAAGCACAATGGCAAAGGGCTGGGCTCTGGAGACACGGGCCTGGATTCAAAGATCAGCTCTACCATTTTCTTTTTGTGGGAATTTAAGCAAGAAACTACAACTACCCTCTATGCAACTCTGTTTTCTCATTTCATCTCTACTGCATAGTACCCTATTGGTCTATTGTAAGATGAAATAAAGTCGCTACTACTTCTACTACTACCCAAACTACTACCACTACCATCTCCAACAATGTCCATTTCTGCTGCTGCATGATAACTAAGGAAGAGTTGAATTTTGTAGAAGTCAGCTAAGACAGAAATAGCCACATGGATGACATTTTTCTAAAGTAATAGCATATAGAGCCTAAAGCAGTTTAAGATTCAGAAACAGTGCAGTGAAATGAGTGGGGAATCGTACAAGAGACTGTTGGCTGGTTGCTGTTGTTTATGTTCTTCCAGGCTCTCCTAGACTCAAGAATGTTTTTGCTGTGGTTGGAGGGTAACTGACCAGTGATAACTGGGGAAGAATGGAAGTATCAAAGTCATTAGGTGTTCTGAATCTAATTCCTTTCCCGGAAGACTGTTTATTGTAAGAGTTTAGTTTCCTCATCTTTAAGATTAGGGTGTTGTGAAGGATCCTAATGTCTGAGTTTTAGTATGAGTTCTTAGGAGGTGTCCTATTTGCTGCAGTCAATGTAGTTTGTGATTGTTAAAAGTTAGAATTCAAATCAAGTGCAAAAAATCCAATTTTGTGAATGTACCAAAATTATATTAAGTATAATTTACTTTAATGTGAGGTTGTATAAACACATAAAATTAACAAAGTTATAGAGATCTAAAGTTCTGAGATAATCAAGAGTCCAAGAGTTTGGATTCATTCCTCAGATTTCATAGTGTTTCTAAGTTGGTCTGTGGATCCAGAAGATTGTCTTAACTTGGCAAGAATAATAGAGCCCTAGTTCTGCTCGGTACTAGCTCTAAAAGAGAAAAGCATAATGCCATTTCTTGAGGTCCCCACCTCTCTTGTACATAGCCCTCTCAGGTATGAGAAGAAGTTTTAGCAGAAACTCACCTTTAATAAGGAGTAAACATATGAGTGGAAATTAGCTTGACAGATTCTTAGGGAACTTAGAGTTGACAGAGATAAGTGTTGGGTCTATCCAAATTGAAGGAGCCTTCCTATCAGACATGACAGTCTGACTCCAACCTTAGCAATTGAGAAATAATTAAGTGAAAAACACCATTGGGTAGATTTTATTATTGTTTCCAAATAATTGCTACCTATCCTACTCTTTTGACATGAATCTTGACTATGCATGTTGCTTTGGTCGATGAAATGTGAATAGAATGGTGTGTGCCACTTAAGATAGAGAAGATCTAAAAGCTTCCATGTGGTCCTACTGCTGTTCTTTTTCCTCTGCCATGACAGTAGCATGGTCCTGGTAGAGATACCCAAGATGAAGCAAAGCCAACGTTGGTAAGTAATGGAAATGTTGATGAGCAAGTTATAAAATTTTTTGTAGAAAGTCATTGAGATTTTAGGACACTTTATTATTAGTATAGCAGAACCTAATCAAGACTGGCTAATATGCTCCTTCTTCCTCCAGCAAAGATACTTTTACCTGGTTACATTTGGGTATGTTATTTTGGTAAAGCAATCTTTTAGTGCTCAAGAGCTGTGTCAATCTGAATTCATGATTAAATTTTGCCTAAAATATCACCATGTTCTCTTAAAAGGAACACTTGCCTAATTGACAAAATCAGAACAAATTCATTTTTTACCGTAGCCAAAAGGTTAATTGTGAATAGAAGAAGTTGTTTGTTTTGTATAGTATGGGCTTAGAAATGGAAAAGCAATTTCATGTATTTCTGAGGAAAAATAGAAACTTCATTTTAAAGTTAAAGTATTTCAAGTACAGTGGAATTAATTTTGCAATTATGCACATTGGTGCTTGGAACAAGTTGGCATGAGATTGCTGCTCCATCTTTCACTATGGCTCCATCACTCTTTTAAGAGGCAGGTTGCCATTCCACATGTACACCAGACACAAAGAAAAACATTTTCAATATGTTGAATGACAGCTCTAAATGGAATGGCTCAGCAAAAGTAAATCCAATTTATTTTTCTAGGAAGTAAAAATACTATGAATAACCACAATGCCCACAATTATGTTTGGCTAATCTACGATTCTGATTTTTCCCATATAGCATCTTCTTTGAGTGTGGGACATTAGTCCAGAAAGACAATTCCAAAGAGAAATGGATTAGTTCTGAATTAGAAAAGTAAGCAGAGCATTTTGAAAAAGTAAAACAAAATATATTCAGCACTGAGATAAATAACTGGACAAAATCTTGCTGTCACAATTTTGCCTTTAAAGATAATTCCATGCCTTCCTATCTCATTAATGATACCCATTTATACTATTTGGGAAGAAGTAGACCATTTTATCTGTAGATTCAGGCTCAATGTTTGACCTGTTCACCTTTTCGGGTCTGTTTTATGGAGGCTGATGAAACCCACTGTCCACTCAGAAAAGAAAAATAAAGTCATAAATAACCTGGGTAATCACTGAAATTGCCTCTGTTACTAATACAAGGTTATATACATTAGCCTAGGATAGGATTATATTGTAGCAAACAATTTATAAGTCTCTATTTCTTAGTTGTACTACCACCCCATTCAGGTTGGCAGGGGCTCCTGTGCTACTACTGCTCAGGGACACAGGTTTTTGAAGGATCTGCCATCTATCTTACATCCTCACCATCTGAAACACGTGATTGCCAAGTCTCTCAGGTAGCACAGCCAGAGGGGAACAAATGCTGGAGAATATCTTGCCAAAATGCTTTGGTCTAGAAGAGATGCATGCCACAAACCATTAGCCCAAACAAACCACATGGCATTGATAATTCCAAAGATGCAAAGAAGTCAAACCATTTTCCCACTTGTTTAGAAGAAGAGAACTAGTTATAAATAAGCTCTATGAAGTTTGACCACATATATGAACAGAAACCAACTTTAAACCATGCCAGGAATCTTGCAATGACATGACATAATCACCAAATAAATATTATGAAATACTGTATCATTGTAAATAGAATTGGGGAAATTTTATGAGCCAGAATTGAATTTTTTTGCCTTAGAGAATAATCTTTATACCTGTATCCTAATATCCAGTTATTCATCCATTGTTTCAACAGTATGTTTTGGTCATAAAGTATTTTAATGTTGTTATTAAGTTGTACTATCATATCTATAATCAAGGTTTTTTATTTATTGTTTTAAGTACTGGAGATTGAGCCCACGGTCTTGCATATTTAGGCAAATACTTTCTCACTATATGACATCCCCAGTCCAATAGACAATTTTTAAAATCTAAAGGAATTGTAGGAAAAAAAAGAATATGTTTTTCTAGTATATGGATACTGACTCTGATAGGAAAAGAATAAGAAGAACATTTGTGGCAGGGAAATATTTTCTGAATAAAAGATAGTCACTAAGGTTGAAAGATACCAACATCATGCTGAGTGATTTATTTTCCTCTTTCTGCTATGAAACCAGGCAAGGAAAGAGAAGGGGTCATATACAAAAATCTCAAGGTCTTTTAGCTGGTCAATAAGGTCAGAAAAGTTATAGATAGCACTTTATAATAGGGACATAGTAGCAGAATTTAGTTTAACTCATGCTTTTAAAATTTTAAATTAAAAAGATTTTAAAATTCAATGACACCTAAGTTAGTGATTTAATTTTGATGATTTAAGATGATAAATCATCAGCTTGGGCATCACTGAATTTTTAAACTCTTTCTAGGTGAGTCTGAGGTAGAACCTTAGCAGCAAAGCCATGACTACAAGTGAAGCAGGGATCAAGTCTTGTTTTGTGTGCCATTCTATCTCCAGTGTCTAGCAGAATCCCTAGCATATGTTAGGCATTCAATAAACACTTGCTGAATAAGTGAATGTAGATAGAATGTGCATATTTGAAAAAACTTTGTAAAATGTAAAGCACCATATATATAGAAGCCAACGAAGGCTTAAAATGAGAAGTGCATTTATAATAACAAAAATTGTTAAAGTAAATGCTAGTCAACATCTCTTCAACACCAGATTGACAGTCATGGGAGACATGTCAGTTAATTTTCTATTGATGAACACAATTAGGTAATTAAATAGAAGATTGTTTTCCTCTACGTGAAAGTCATGATATAGAAGATATTAGCACTCAAGGAAGTATGACCCACTGTTCATTTAGATGCCTGAGTTTTCACAGAGCATTTATATTTGTCTTGAGAGATCTATAATTAAACAACACTTTTTAAGAGTAATTAAATACAATGACCACTATGTTAACACACTCAGTATGCCTTTGGTTTAACTCTCATAATTTCTTGCTGCTTGTCCGTTTTTACTCTTTTAATAAATTAATTATTTTTAGTTGACAAATAAGAAACCTATATGCTTATCATGTACAATATGATGTTTAGAAATATGTGTACATTGTGAAACAGCTAAATGGGGCTACTTAACATTACCTCACATACTTATTGTTTTCTGTGATGAGAACTCTTAAAATCTACTCTCATGGCAATTTTCAGGAATATACTACATAGTTTTTAACTATAGTCACATGTTATACTCTTTCTCTCTTTCTCCTTCCTTCCTTCCTTCCTTCCTTCCTTCCTTCCTTCCTTCCTTTCTTTCTTTCTTTCTTTCTTTCTTTCTTCTCCTCTTTTTTCTTTTTGGCACTAAAGGTAGAATCCATAGGCATTCTACCTCCAATCTATACCCCCAGCCCTATTTTATATTTTTTGTTTTGAAACAGGGTCTCACTAGGTTGCTGAAAGTCTCACTAAAGTGCTGAAGCTGTCCTCAAACCTGAAATCTTTCTGTCTCAGCCTCCCAAGTATTGGGATTATAGGCGTGTGCCACCATGCCCAGGTTGCAATTGATTTCTTGAACTTATTCATTCTATTTAGCTGAAATTGTGTATCCTTTGACCAGCATTGCTCCAACTCCCCCCATCCTTGCCTGCTCCCAGCTCCTGTAACCATCATTCTACTCTCTACTTGTATGAGTTCAACTTTTTTTAAAGTCTGCATTTAGATGAGATCATGTGGTATTTGTCTCTCTGTACCTGGTTTATCTCACTTAATACAATGTCCTTCAAATTCACCCATGTTGCTAAAAATGATAGAATTTCCTTTATTTTTTAAGACTGAATAATATTACATTTGGCACATACTCCATGCTTTCTTTATTCAGTTGTTGATGGGCAGTTAGGTTGATTTATATCTTGGCTATTGTGAATCATGCTACAATAAAAATGGGAGTGTAGACATCTCTTTGACATATATTCTTTGGATGTATACCAGTAGTGGAATTACTGGATCATATAGAAGTTCTGTTTTTAATATTTTGAGGAACTTCCATACTGTTTTGCATAATGGCTATACTTTTAGATTCCCTTTTCTCTCTATTCTCCATATTCTCTCAAGATATTTTATCTTGTTGATAGTGGCCATTCTAACAGGTGTGAGGTAATATGTCATTGTGGTTTTCATTTGTATTACCCTCATGATTAGTGATGTATCTTTGATTACCCTAATGATTAGCCATTGTATCTTTTCATGAGAAATGTTTATTCAGATCCTTTGCTCATTTTTTTTTTTTTTGGTGGTACTGGGGATTGAACCCAGGGGTGTTCTACTTCTGAACTACATGCCCAGCCCTATTTTACTTTTTGTTTTGAAACAGGATCTTGCTAAATTCCTGAGGCTGTCCTCAAACCTGGGATCCTCCTGTCTCAGCTTCCCAAGTACTGGAATTATAGGCATGTGCCACCACTCCTGACTCCTTTGCTCATTTTTTAATCATGTCATTTTCTCACTATGAAATTATTTGCATTCCTTATATATTTTGGATACTCCTTGTTAGTAAATATTTTCTCCCATTCTATAGGTTGTCTCTCCACTCTGTTGATTGTTTCTTTTGTTACATAGTATTTTAGTTTGATGTAATCTCATTTATGTATTTTTGCATCTATTTCCTGTGTTTTTGTAGTTATGTCCCAAAACTCATTGCCCAGAACAGTGTCATGGATCATTCCCTCAATGTTTCTGCTAGTTTCAAAGCTAAATTTCATATCTTATGTTTAAGTCTTTATTCTGAGTTGATTTTTGCATATGCTATGAGATAAATAAGGGTCTAATTTCATTTCTGCATGTGGATATCTAGTTTTTCCAACATTACTTGTTGAAGAAACTGCCTTTTTCCCATTGTGTGTTTTTGCTTTTTTGCCGAAAATCAGTTCACTGTAAATATATGGATTTATGTCTGGGGTCTTTGTTCTGTTCCATTGGTCTCTGTGTCTGTTTTTATGCCTGCACCATGCTATTTTGATTGCTAGAGTTGTAATGTCATAAATTATGATGCCTCCAGCTTGCTTCATTTTTCTCAAGACTGCTTCAGCTTTTTGTTGTTGCTGTTGTTTTTTAATGGTTCCATACACATTTTAGGATCACTTTCTGTTTCTGAGAAAAAGTGTCATTGGTATTTTGATAGGAATTGCATTAAATCTGTAGAAAACTTTTGGTAACAAAACTAATTCTTTCAATCCACGAGCATTCTCCCATTTTTTTCTCATCTTATCTCCTCAGTGTTTTATACTTTTCTTTCTATAGATCTTATTTCCTCAGTTAAATTTATTTATAAGTGCTTAATTAGCTTTCATAGCTATTACAAATAAGATTGCTTTATTGATTTTTTGGATCATTTATTTTTAGTGTATACAATTGCTGCTGATTTTTGTAAGTTAATTTTATATTCTATAACTTTATTCAATTTTTATATTCCATAACTTTACTCAATTTGTTTTTTAGGTCTAACAGTCTTTTGGTGGAAGAGCTATATCATCTATATCTATATCCACATGTCATCTATAAACAGGGACAATTTAACTTCTTGCTTTTCAATTCAATTACCTTTTATTATTTTTCTTGCCTAATTGCTCTGGCATTTTTTAGTCTGAAACACTTGTCTAATATTTTTGCTGCCTTCATAAGATTAAATTTAAAAAATGGTGCTGTTTCCTGGCAGGGAGTTTCTCTCTTTGTGGGTTACATTAAAAAAATAATTTCTATATGTTTTCCCCTGTATCAAAATTTCTTTTTGTATTTTAAAAGTGTCCTCTTTCTATTTTAATTTCCTTTCTCACATTCTGTCAATTCTGTGATTTTGTAAATCAGCTTCAGATCTGTGTTTCAGAGGCTTATTTTTCTTCTTTATTTTAGGTATGTGATTCTATAAACAGTAAGGCAGAGAATTCCTTAGCATAAAGAAAAGGACAGTCAGGATTTAACTTTAACCTATATTTCTAGACTTACACTTCTTTTCTCTTACCATTCACTTATTCAAATGTCCTCCTTCCAATATATGTCCTGAGTTACAAATTTTGACACTTTCCCAAATATATCTGTATTTTTACACTATATCAATTAGAATGTTTCCAGAAAAACATGATTTCAGTGGTTAAGATAGGCAGATACACATTTCATATGAAATAACCCAGAAAGAGAGATTCCAGTGTTGGTTGATTCAGTGGTGTAATGATTCATCAAAAATACAGGTTCTTTGCTTTTTTCTTTCTGACATTTTCATCATGCCGTTTCTACTGTTTTTCTGGCCACAAGTTTACTGAACTAGCTCTATACATTGCATTTTTAAACAAAAGGGTCTGCAAACAGTACAAAGTGTTTTTGTATCTTATGTAGCTTTTGATGTTCCCAGAAGATAAAGTAAAACTTTTCCTGATCAACAGGGCAGAATTGTATCCTATGTCATTGTTCATTTCTTGGCCAGAGAAGATACCCAGTCATAACTCACCTATTTTGGTTGTGGAGAGACCCTACTTCCTTGGAAGGATTGATTAAAGAAGATCAAGAGAAGAGAAAGCCTACAGAATGGGAGAAGATATTTGCAAGCTATCCCTCTGACAGAGGTCTAATATCTAAAGAACTTAAAAGGCTCTACACTAAGAAAACAAATCCGATCAAGAAGTGGGCAGCTGAAATGAATAGACACTTCATGAAAGAAGAGATACAAATGGCCATTAGATACATGAAAAAATGTTCAACATCATTAGCAATCAGGGAGATGCAAATCAAAACTACTCTAAGATTTCATCTGACCCCAATAAGAATGGCAATCATTAAGAAGTCAAACAACAACAAATGTTGGCGAGGATGTGGGGAAACTGGGTCTCTTCTACACTGTTGGTGGGATTGCAAGCTAGTTCAACCACTCTGGAGG
>PVJS01054287.1:0-13012 GCA_004027185.1 Glis glis
GGGATTGAACGCAGGGGCATTCTACCTCTGCGCTACGCCTCCGGCCCTATTTTTTATACTTTATTTTTGAAACCGGGTCTCACGAAGTTGCGGAGGGCCTCACTAAGTAGAGAGAGAGACAGACAGAGAGACAGGGAGAGAGAGAGCTGAGGCTGGCCGCGAACCCGGATCCTCCGGTCTCCGCCTCCCAAAGTACTGGGATTACAAGCGTGCGCCACCATGCCCGGCTCGTTTAGTCTCATTTCTAAGTTTATTCTTTTTTTTCCCCTAATCACATTGGTGGAAATTTAATGATTCATTGCATTTGGGGAAATTTTAGTCTTTGCTCGATAACTTAAATATAAAGTACTTTTTCCCTCCTTGCTTTACTTCCATTTCACAAGCTTTAGGCAGATTTTAAACCAGGAATCCAATACACCTAAATGTTATAGTAATAAGGTAGAAATGGGCTGGCCACCAAATTTTTCCTTGAAACTTAATGCTCAGTAGTTCCCTCTCTTATCCCAATAAGTTAATAAATGTTTAGTCCTCAACAGAGGACTTCAAAACAACGAGGGAAACCTCAAGTATATATTTTGGGGAAACACAGAATTCTCTGAGAATAATGTAAACTGAACACCAATACACAATTGCTGCTTCAAAAAATAGTGAAATGTTAATATACCCTAAGAATGGTTTGGTAAGGACTGTGTTATGGTTTGGATTTAGAATGTCCCCCTGACTATATGCCATGGACAAGAAAAAGCCATGTTGGAGGCAGGACTTGGTTGCTGAGGAGGGGGTCCCTGGGGGGGGTGCCTTGGGTATTATATATGGTCCCTCCTTCTCTTTCTTTATCTCTCTCTCCTTCCAGCCTCCCTGATGTGAGAGCAGAGCCCTTGCTCTCTCTCTCTCTCTCTCTCTCTCTCTCTCTTTCTCTGCTTCCTCACACCATGCTATGCTCTGAACTCTGCAGACTTCATCTGGCATAACATGGACTAAAACCCTGAAATCTCTAGAACTGTGAGCAAATAAATCTCCTTCCTCTGAGTTGTCACACATTTTTTGGGTCACAGCAGTGGAAGGCTGACTGGAACATACTGTTAATAAGTTTTGCCATAGCTGAGCGTGGTGGCACATGCTTGTAATCCCAGTACTTGGGAGGCTGAGACAGGAGAATAGCAGGTTCAAGGACAGCCTCTGCAAGTAGTGAGACTCTCAGCAACCTAGTGAGACCTGTTTCAAAATAAAAATAAAATAGGGCTGGGAGTGTAACTTGGAGGTAGAATGCCCCGGGTTCAATTCCCAGTGCCACACACACACACACACACACACACAAAGTTTTGCCATGATAAAGTAAAGCCTCTTTTTATTCAAACTTTTACTTTCCCCTTCAAGAGATTTAAGAATTCCTCCTGAGAATTCCAAAAATAATGAAAAGGATAGAAAGACTTCCAATAGGTGAGGTAAAAAACACTGGCTTTTGTTTAAAGAGAGCCTGAAGGGTTGATTTACCTTCTACTCTTGGCAGAGCTGCTCTGGCATGCCAGTGGTCAGCTGTCCTCAATGCCACGGAGGGCAAACCTGGAGACAATGAGCTAAAACGCTAATTAAAACACGGGAACACATGTCTGAAGGTGTCAGGTGGTGAGTGATTCACAGCCTTACGTTTATATTCATTCACCTAGAATTTTTAAAATACAAATTCCCAGAGAAGTTAAGTCAGTTTGAGTATGAGACAGCCAAGCATGATGAGGTAAGAGGATTCTCTGAAATATATGTCAGAGGACCATATTAAGAATTCAGTGAGCCGGGCGTGGTGGCGCACGCTTGTAATCCCAGTACTTTGGGAGGCGGAGACCGGAGGATCCGGGTTCGCGGCCAGCCTCAGCTCTCTCGCTCTCTCTCTCCCTGTCTCTCTCTCTCTCTCTCTCTCTCTCTCCTTAGTGAGGCCTCTGCAACTTCATGAGACCCGGTTTCAAAATAAAGGATAAAAAATAGGGCCGGGGGCGTAGCACGGAGGTAGAATGCCCCTGCGTTCAATCCCCGGTACCACAAAAAAAAAAAAAAAAGAATTCAGTGAATAAGTTATGGGCATAGAAAACATGCCTACCTTTCTCCAAAGATGTTTGTTTCCAAGCCTCTATTCTTATGGGAAGCACTTGTATTTTCCTCTTCTTTTGTGATTTTAGAAGAATAAAGGTGCTATTTGGGTCCAGAATTTAGACATGAACTTGAGGTAGTAGTCGCTGCTTCCCATAAGAGATTGCTAATTATAAAACCAAACCCAGCCTCCTAAGCAACAACAGAAGAAAAACAGAAGAATTTTTAGATTTTAAGTAGCTCTGACTGCCACTTACCTGTTCCTCAGATTCATCTCATTTTTGTTTGTTTGTTTGTTTGTTTGTTTGTTTGTTGTGATACTGGGGATTTAAGCCAGGGGCATTCTAACTCTGAGTTACACCTTCAGCCCTATTTTATTTTTCATTTTGAAACAGGATCTCCCTGTATTGCAGAGGACCTCACTAAGTCCCAAGCCTGTTCCAGTCCACGCATTGCCTTGAACATTTATGCCCCATTCCTCTGATACAGGCACAAGCCTCTTGCTAGTCTTTTTCATTTGCTTTTCCCTATGTGGCAACTGCATAGTCTGGCCACATATACCTTTTCCTGTTCTGCTTTATATATTTCTGGTTAAATCCCAAATAATTTAATTTACAGAAGAAGAGAGACCAGAGGAGGGAGGGGGATCAAGAGAAGGAGAAGGGAAAGAAGAAAGAGGAGGGGGGAGATGAAAGTCCTAATTCTTTTATGAATATTATGTGTTAGCTGCTTTAAATATGGTTTGTCTATATATTAATATGAACTTCAAAACAACCACAAATCTTGAGTATTATATTCTAAATGATGAGACCACAGCTTGGAGAAATGAAATAACTCTTCCAACGATACTCAGATGTAGAAATCAGGCTAACATTCACATGGGAATCTATCCTACTCATTTGATGCTCACCCTTTCCTTCCTTCCTTCCTTCCTTCCTTCCTTCCTTCCTTCCTTCCTTCTTTCCTTCTTTCCTTCTCCTTTTCTTGGCAAAGGAGTCAAATGACTACAGAATTATCAGAAGTCCAGGGCATGCCAATCTCATAAAAGCCCATGTGAATGCCACCTATCGTAAATTTTCCAAGTAGAGTTTCCATACACCTGTCTACACAAAGATTTATCCCATAAGTGACATACTCTGTAGATGGAACTCAATATCCCCTCCAACCCAGTTTCAATACTTTCAATACTAATGGTAATTACAGCTAATATCCATTAAGTAACTATTATGAGCTAGGTGTTGGTCTGAATCATTTTTTGTAAATTAACACATTTAATCTTTAAAATGCTCTGTAAGTATTATAATCATCTACACTTTACAAATGATGTAACTAAGGCAGACAAAAGTTGCCAAAAGTGTAAATTTGACAATTTACAAAACAGGAATTTGAGTGCAGGCAACAACCATTATAATTCTACAAGATAACAATAACATTAGTATAATAAGAATTACATATGCTAGTGAAAAGCGTCCTAACACCTGTTCTTTGGCTCAGTGTGGAAGGAATGATCTAGATGATTTGAGGTAGAGAAGGAATTGTCTTGAATTTTCAGGAGAGAGACTTAGTCATAAATTTAGAATGTAAAAGAAGTGCATGAGTAAATGCTTCCAAAAACTAATATTTTATCTCCTTTAAAAGGATTTGAGAAATGGAAGCTAAGTGTGATAGTTAATCTAAGTTGTCAACTTGACCTGATCGTGACACACCCAAGATTATGTGATTTTGGGTGTGTAACAGCAGATTAAAGAGAAAGCCCTGCCCTGAATGTAGGCAGCAGGATTCTGATAGGTGCGGACTTAGATAAAGAGGGAGAAGCCGCGTAGAGTGTGTGCGACTCTTTCCGAGGAAGACGCATCTGCTCTCGCCTGAGATAGTCGGCCGCCGGCTTCGCCTTTCTCCGAAGAGCTTCCTGATCTTCACATCTTGGACTGGGACTGAATTAGTGGTTGCTCCGATCCTAAGACTCCAGCTCTTAGACCGTTCGACCAGCTACTGGTTCCTCTGACTCTCCACGTGCAGTCAGAACCTGGGACTACATTACTTCAAACTGTAAGCCCATCTGATAAATCCCTTTTTCAAATATACCCATTCTGTGTATTCTGTTAATCTAGAGAACCCTGTCCAATACACTAAGTTTACAATTATCCTCTAACTACATGTGTGTCTTTTCAATTGGGCATGACCTAAACTAAATTCTTGATTCTGTATTTAATGATTTAAAGTCAAATCGGGCCATTCCAATTTTGAAAGTGGAGTACATATTTGGTCACAGAAAAGCTAGCTCCTCACATGGTTGAAGAGACCAGCTTGAAAGTTTAAAAAAAGAGAAAAGAGATATTAGTTTATTCCAAGTTTTATGATAGAATATTATAAACAGAATGCTTCCAGAATATTGTAAATAAAGAAGTCTTCTTAATAGTACCTTTTGAATTAATTCCCCATTCTCCCCTATTACTCTTTCCATGGAAACTTTTTTGTTTTGGTTTTCTATTTCACTAAATAATCCATGGCTTTCATTATTCACTGATCTCACTGAAAATTCAAACTTTTAAAATATGTTTTAGAGTATCTAGAAATATCCAAGAAGTAGCAAGCAATTTTAGGGAACTGGAGAATAAAAGCAGGATGTAGTGGCAATATCCTTGACATAACTAAATTATTAGGATTGAGGAGGAAAAGAGAGGATTATGGGTAGAAGAAAATAAGTTAATGTCTAAAAACAAATACATAATTTTAGGTATTACCACATATGTCTTTCTTACCAGAGTCTGGGGGAGGGGGAGGTTAGAGAGAGGAATAGAGAAAAGGAAGATGTTGATCAGAGGGTAAAAATTTCAGACTGGAGGAATAAATATTAATGATCTGTTGCACTGTATGATGACCACAATTGATAATACATTCTATATTTCAAATTTCTAAAATAGATTTTTAACATTGTCAATACCAAAAAAAGATAAATTGGTGAAGTGATTAATTTGTTAATCAGCTTGATTGAATCTTTTTATGCATACATAGATCAAAACATCACATTGTTCCCCATAAACATATACAATTATTATAAATTTTAAAATGGCTAGCATCTTTGCAAAAATAATCTCCCTAATTATTTTGATTCTTTGAGAACTGATTTCTAGTCAAACTGTGCAGGAAGATAATTGGTGCAACAAATTTTCTTATATGATAATTTACTTAGGGGAGCAGTATCAGTACAGTTAGTATGTGTCAGCAATATCCAAACCATTTTCCCCTAAGCTGCACCTTAGGATCACTAAAAAGATAACAGAAAACCTTTGCAAAGGCTGAGCTATAATGGGAAGACTGTAGAACACTCCCCCTTGCCTGTAACTTAGGATCACATCCAAGAGGAAGGGCTGCGAGATGCAGACCCTCCCAGAGGAACACATAGTAAGCTCAAAGTCAAGGTGGAAGACAAAAGTAAAGACACAAGATAAGCTTGAAGCCTCCGGTACTTGTAGCTATAAGAAACATTAAACACAGTCCAACCCCTAGTCAGATTGTAATAAATCACCACACTGAAGGCCTATTTAACTCAGATCCTATTACGCTACATTTTGTCTGATTTTAAACAACAAAAACAAATAAAAATAAACCATACCAAAATGCAAGGAAAATATACTCTGAGGTAAAGGCAATTTTCAGAATCAGACTGATATCACATAGATTATATGTTAGATTGTAATCAATATGTTATGGATTTTAATTTAAAAGTAGATATTATGGAAGAACAGAGGTGATGTAATCAGAGGCAAAAACTAAGTAAATTTAAAAATATTAAATCTAAAAAATTGAAAAATTTAAATTATAATTCTGAAATCTTTACAATTGAAGTAAAATCTAATTTACTTTAATTCTCAGTAAATCCTAGAATTAAAAACCACACTAACAGAAATGAAGAATACCTTCAACTAAGCTTGTCAGAAGACTTGATATGACTAAGCAAAGAATCAATGTTATTTACTGATGTTTCACTAAATCTTCAGTTTGAAAAGACAGACATTCGCCGGGCGTGGTGGCGCACTCTTGTAATCCCAGTACTTTGGGAGGCGGAGACCGGAGGATCCGGGTTCGCGGCCAGCCTCAGCGCTCTCTCTCTCTCTCTCTCTCTCTCTCTCTCTCTCCCTGTCTCTCTCTCCCACTGTACTTAGTGAGGCCCTCCGCAACTTCGTGAGACCCGGTTTCAAAATAAAGTATATAAAAAAAAAAATAGGGCCGGGGGCGTAGTGCGGAGGTAGAACGTCCCTGCGTTCAATCCCCGGTACCGCAAAAAAAAAAAAAAAAAAAGCAGACATTCTATGGCCAAATAAAGCTATAGTTTCAAGTGGTGTAAATCATGATATTGATCATATAGTAAATTAGGGGATGGATATAATAATTCCCTCCACATATTTCAAATATTTAACACATTGACAGAATAGTTTCACTAAATAGCAAGAAACAGAGATAAAAGTAAATAAAGAGCAGTATAAAGAGGTTCTTAGACACTATTTTGTCTACTAGGAGGACACTGGCTAAAATGGTTAGGATGATTAGTAACACCTCAGCTCTCCAAACAAAGAAATTTTAATCTATTTTCTATCATCTAATATATATTTATGACCAACTTGAAACATCTAGCTATGTCACAAACAACATGTATATATATGACCAACTTGACAAATCTAGATATGTAACAAGCAATCCTTCCTTTCTGACTTCCAAGAAATATAAATACTATTTCTGTGTTCTGCAAATGAAAATCTCTGGACCATGCTTCTTCCTCCAAAGAGCTGGCATCATATGGAAGCAAATGGAAAAAGCAGCTCCTGAAGAACTCTTAAAATGCAGTCTAACAGATCTAAGCTGACTCAGTGATGATACTTGTGGAGAATGCTGAGGAGTTTACATTGAAAAAGTGTCCTCCCTCACCTAAGATTTGGGACTATACACTTCCCTTCCTTGTCCTTGGACTAGGTTAGTTTCTTAACCATATTTGAATGGGAAAGCATCACAAACTATATTAGAAAAGTCAGTTTAGGGAAACTAATCCCTTTTCTTACATGAGTTCTGTAAAGATAGCAGAACAACCAATCAGGACATGAATAGCAAGATGGCCCTGGTCCTCAAAGAAAATCTGATTTAAATGGAAAAGTTACACTGATTTGTGATATAAAGTATTTATAGCATGTGAACAAAAGTTCAAATAAATGAAATCTGTACAAACATAACAGCCTCACTCCATATAACTTTTACTGAGAACTTTTCATGTGTCTCATTGACTTTAGATGTATTAAGGATTATATTTTCACTGTTTAAATTATTTTGAGTAAACTCAATGCAATATTTGACTATAATACATATACAGATCATTTTCAACTTGAAGTTTTTAACTTTTAAACAAATTATCACTTTTCTTTCATTTAGCTCACAGACAGGTAGAGTGTAATATTGTAGGTAGAGTGTAATATTTTCTATCTGAGTGAGGCTTGTCTCTTTTAGAGTCTTAGCAAGTTCACCCTGAGGGCTAGGGACAGTGTCTGGCCTACTGTTAACCAGACTCTCATTCCCCATTTAGACTTGAAAATTCCTCTGATCCTTCAAGATTCCATAAAATTGAGGAGTGGGTAACAAAATTCAAAGGATTTTGATAGTGTCTTTGGGACTCAAGTGGCCTGTGAAGGATGAAAGCAAAGAAATATTCTTTGACATCACTTTCACAAAGTTTGGAAACTAGATGTCTATTTTCTCTACAAAGCAAATGTTGAATATCAAAATCTTGAAAAAAAAACACCCTTCTTTTTGGGAAAGATAAATTTATTCTGAAGGATCATTTCATTGGTGATGTTCATTCATCCACAGTTCAATAGAGCTGCTAAGCACTTATGAATACATTAGCCCACAGAGAGAAGCAATTAGAGGATTGGCATCCAGGCTGTAGAGACATGCAAACACACACACATGCACACACACACACATACACACACACACACACACACACACACACACACACGCATTATATATATACATATATTATGCATTATATATATAAAATGTGTGTGCACTACATATGTATGTATTGTGTATATATGTATAGCTGAATGCATAGGTATATATATGACATAGAAAAAGGGTGGACTTTGATGAAAATGCTTTAATTTTTGACAATAGGCTAGGAAAGAACAAAAATCAATATATTAGGAGATGGGTATTGGGATGGTCACTAAGTTTTTAATGTAGCCAGTTTTTACAATTTCTCGGTGTCTCTTATAAAGCAGATGAGAGAAAAGGAGAAGACAAACCACAATGAGTAGTAGTGCTGATATATCAGACTGATCATTATTTCTTAAACACTGCATTTATGGACGCTGAGCTTGGAGGTTAGAGTGTTCTTTTTGGAAGGATAAGGGGGAAGCACATTGTAGGTACATCATTCATTACCTATGAAACTGTAAGAAACTCATGTAATATCTGTCCTTTATCTCCTTCTATGACCTGAGGGATGTGCACAGCAGATGCCTCCATTTCCACCAGCTGAAATGCTCTCCCTCCTTGTCTCCACCTGTTTTTTTTTTTCTGTCCTTGTAGTCCCTCAAGGCCCAACACAAATCCAAAAAGAATAATCACAATAACACTTAGAAATTTTCCTGAGTTCCTCAACTCCATCATACAAAGAATTAATTGCACATCTCTGCTATCTCAGAACACTTTGTTGAAAACACCCAAATGTGGGTGTAAATGGTATAAAACCTCAAAAATTGTATATATTAATGGAGTACCATGTGATATTTTGATATGTGTAGACATTGTGTAATCACACTGCATAGACACCTATCTCTGAAAACACATCATTTCTTTCTTTTTTTTTTTTTGCGGTACCGGGGATTGAACGCAGGGGCGTTCTACCTCCGTGCTACACCCCCGGCCCTATTTTTTATACTTTATTTTGAAACCAGGTCTCACGAAGTTGCGGAGGACCTCACTAGGTAGAGAGAGAGAGAGAGACGGAGAGAGAGAGAGAGAGCGAGCTAAGGCTGGCCGCGAACCCGGATCCTCCGGTCTCCGCCTCCCTAAGTACTGGGATTACAAGCGTGCGCCACCACACCCGGCGCCACATCATTTCTTTATGGTGAAAACATCCCAAATATTTTCTTCTAGCTTCTTGAGAGACACAGTACACAATTACTATCTATAGCCACACTACTATGCAATTGCACACCAGAACTTCTTGATCTTATCTAACTGCAACTTAATACCATTGGTCAACCTTTCCTCAACCCTCCCTCCTGCTACTCTCCCCAGCCTCTGGTAACACCACTCTACTCTCAGTTTCAATGAGATCAATTTTAATATGTTCTATATGTAAGTGAGATCATAGGATATTTGTCTTTCTGTGCAGGGTTTGTTTCACTTAACACAATAACCTCCAGTTTTGTGCACATTGTTGCATATGACAACATTTCTTTTTTTATGACCAAATGGTATTCAATAATATATATCTAGCACATATTCTTTATCAATTCATCAGTTGATGGAAAAAGGTTTCCATTTCTTGACCAATATTGAAGAGTGCTGCAATAAAAATGGGGTGCAGACATCACTTCATCATACTGATTTCATTTCCTTTGGCTATATACCCAAGAGTGGGAATGCTGGATCATATGATAATTCTATTTTTATTTTGTTTAGAAACCTCCATATTATTTCCCATAATGACTGTTATAATTTCCATTCCTACCAAAAGTGTGCAAGGCTTTCTCCTTTTCTTCCCATCCTCACAAGCACCTGTTATCTTGAGTCTTTTTGATAATAGCCACTCTTACTGGAGTAGGTGATATCATTGTGGTTTTGATTTGCATTTCCCTGATGATCAGTGATGTTGAGCATTTTCCATATGCCTAATGTCAATTTGTATGTCTTCTTTTGAAAAATGTCTGTTTAGAGCTATTGCCCATTTTCAATCAGGTTTTTAATCTGTCTATCTTCTATCTATCTATCTATCATGTATCTATCTATCTATCTATCTAATCTATTACATATCTATCTATCTATCTATCTATCATCTATCATCTATCTATATCTATCATCTATCTATTTATTTCTCTGTCCAGGTTTTGGAATTCATATATTCTTGATATCAAACCCTTGTCATATGTACAGTTTGAAAATATTTTCTTCCACACTGTAGGTTGTCTCTTCACTCTGCTGATTATTTACTTTGCGGTGCACATTGTTTTTTGTGCGCTGTAATCCAACTTGTCTATGTTTGATTTTTTTTTCTCATGATTGTGGGTCTTGCCATTTAGGTGTCATCAAGTGTTCTCTGCATGTTTTCTTCTAGGACCTTAATTGTCTTGGATCTTACATTAAAGATTTTAATCCATTTTGTCTTGATTTTTGTTAACTGGTGAGGAATAGGGGTCTAGTTCCATTCTTCTACATATGCATCTCTAATTATCCCATCATTATTTATTGAAAAAGCTGCCATTTTTCCACTATTTTTTCTTAGTGCCTTTTTCAAAAATCAGTTATGGGTCTAATTCTAGGCTCTCTAATCTATTTTGTTGGTCCATCTGTCTATTTTATGATGTAGCATGCTGTTTTGGTTACAACACCTTTCTTGTATGTGCTGAAGTCAGGTATTGTAATGCACTATGTTGAAAAACAGTGATGGAAGTAGAAATCCTTGTCTTCTCTAAGATCTTAGAGAGAAAGCTTTCAGATTTCCAATCTGGTATAATGTTAACTTTTGGCTTACTATATGTGGCCTTCATTATATTTCTATTATACCTAATTTTTCAGTATTTTTATCATGAAGGGATGTTGAATTTTTATCAAATGTTAATAATATAGCTCTTGTCCTTTGTTATGTTGATGTGGTGTATCTTCCTTATTTGTTTGCATATACTAAACCATCCTTGTATTCCTGGGATGAATATCACTTGATTGTGATGAGTAATCTTTTTAAGATGATGTTGTATTCTGTTTGCTAGTATTTTGAGGATTCTTGCATCTATGTCCAAGGATACTTTCCTGTCATTTTTGTTTTTGTTGTATGCTTGTCTGGTTTGGTGTCACTGTAATGCTGGCCTCATATAATGTGTTTGGAAGAATTATTTTTTTTAATAAATTAAGATGAATTGGTATAAGTTCTTTAAGTGTTTGGTAAAACTCAGCAGTGAAGCTGTCTGGACCTGTGCTTTTCTTTGACGGGTGACTTTTTATTACAGATTCAATTTTATTATTATTAGATTGTTCAGGTTTTTTAATTTCTTCATAATTAAATTATGAATTTAAATCTTGAAAAAATGTATGTATGCTGGAATTTGTGCATTTCTTCCAGGTTATCAAATTTTTTGGTGTATAGTTGTTCATAATAATCTCTGATAATCATTGCATTCTGTGGTTTCAATTGTAATATCTCCCTTTTCATCTCTGATTTCATTAGAGTTTTCTCTCATTGTTTATTATTTTGGCTAAGGGTTTGTCAAGTTTGTTTATCTTGCAAAGAACCATCTCTGTTGACCTTTTGTATGACTTTTTTTAGTCTCTATTTCATTTATTTCTGCTCCATTTTTATTATTTCTTTCCTTCTACTAATTTGGGGTTTTGTTAGTTATCTTTTTCCAGTTCCTTAAGATACAATGATAGGTTGTTTTTTGATATTTATCCTTTTGGATGCTGATGCTATAACTTTTTCTCTTAGTACTGCTTTTGCCATATCTCATAAATTTTGGTATGTTGTATCTCCATTTTTACTTGTGTCAATAATTGTAATTTACTTCTTGATTTTTTCCTTGATCCATTGGTTGTTCAAAAGCAACCTGTTTAATTTCCATGAACTAATACATTTTCTAAAGTTTTTCTTATTATTGATATCTAGTTTATTGCACTGTGGTCAGAAAAAATACTTGATATGATTTCAACTTTTTTAAATTGTTGAGACTTGTTTTGTGGCCCATCATATGATTATCCTGAGGAATGATCCATGTATTGAGGGGAAGAGTGCCTATTCTGCAGCTGTTAGATGGAATGTTTCATAGATGTCTCTTAGGTCCATTTGGTCCAGGGTGCAATTTCATTCTTCTGTTTCTTTGGCTTCTGTTTAGTTTCTATCTGGATGATATGTCTATTGTTGAAAGTGAGGTGTTAAAGTTCCCTACTAAAACTGTATTAAAGTCTACCTCTCCCATTAGGTCTATTAATATTCACTTTATATATTTGGATGCTCCAATATTGGATGAATATACATTTAGAATTGTTATTTCCTCTTGCTGAATTGTTCCCTTATTCATAATACAGTGATTTTTTTTTACTTTTATGCTTTCACTTTAAAGTCTATTTTATCTGCAATAAGTATGAATACTCCTGATTTCTTCTGGATTCCATTCCTTCACTTTCAGTCTATATATGTCCTTAGAGGTGAAGCAAGCTTCTTGTAAGCAACATATGGTTGGGTCTTGTTTTTTGATCCATTGAGTCACTCTATGTCTTTGAACTGGAATGTTTCATCCATTTATATTTAAGGTAAAAATTGATAGGTAAGGTGTTCCTACAGTGATTTTGTAATTTGTTTTCTAGTTTTATTGTAGTTTGTCTTTTTTCCTCATTTCTTGACAGATTTATTTTATGATTAAGTCATTTACTTTAGTAGCATGTTTTGATTATGTTGTTATTTTGATTTGTTTGTTATAGATTTTTCCTTTGAAAAAGAAAAAATAGCCGGGCGTGGTGGCACACGCTTGTAATCCTAGTACTTGGGAGGCAGAGACCGGAGGATCCGGGTTCGCGGCCAGCCTCAGCTCTCTCGCTGTCTCTCTCTCTCTCTCTCTCTGTCTCTCTCTGTCTCTCTCTCTCTCTCTCTCTCCTTACTGAGGCCCTCCGCAACTTTGTGAGACCCGTTTCAAAATAAAGTATAAAAAATAGGGCCGGGGGC
>PVJS01054288.1:0-13006 GCA_004027185.1 Glis glis
ACACACACACACACACACACACACACACACACATGCATGCACACACATGCTGCTCTCTCCTATACTCACATCCGGTAAACGTGGTCTGTGGGGATAACCCAGAGAGCTGGTTGTGTGTGGCCTGGAGCTGGGGACCCAAAGGCATGGCGTCTGACTGCTGCCTCAGGCAGCTAAAAGATGAAAGGCTGAGATGGCTACAATTGGAAAGAAACTGCATCCCACCAGCAGCAGATCTAAGAAGCCTGTTTCCTCCAGGCCCAGGTGAGGATCAACGGGGAAATCTGGCAGCACAAGAAGACGTGACCAGAAAGGTGCTGGAGGTGGGCACCCAACACTGAGGCCCCAGTGAAGAGTTCAGGATACCCCTCCTCTGTGTTAGAGGCTCTGCAGAGAATCCACAAAACACTCCAACAGGAAGTCCCCTTAAGGAATCTCTGAGCCCAGAGAAGGGTGATACATGACACCAATCAAATAGGATGTTCCCACCCTCTCTCCTTCTTCCTCTCCTCCCTTTTGTCCTGTCTGCTTTGACCCTAAGAGGGTCAGCAATGACCTCAGCAAGCAGGGTTGGGGACAGAGACACACACCCAAAGCAAGAACATGGGTACTTTTGTTTCAATTAAGACTTGGACTTTGGACAGAACGAAGAACGTTTAGAGGGATAAAGCCACCTGTAGACTTTTTAATTACCTCATAGAGACCCAAAACATCATGGGGCCCACCCTGAAATTTATTCAAAAGGGTAGGAAAGAATGTCCCCTCCAAAATGAAGAGGCAGAGGCCATGGTAAGAACACAATCAAATTGTTTTCTGTTATAGTCTTCAAATCCTAATGTTCAATGTGACAGTTATTTGTTCAAATTATAATACTCATAGAATAAGAAATAAGAAATCACGAAGGAGATTAAGCAAATTAGGAAAGTAAAATTAAAGTAATTAATCATAGAGAGTTTGCATAGTAGTAGATATATGTAAATGTGCCCAAAGATCAAACTAGTAAATCTAGGGATGGGCCCTCAAGGTTATTTGCTCCCTGACTCTGTTTACAGATGTAAAATTAAAACATCTGTGTCAGACGAAACCCCCTTTGTTTAAGAAAAAAGCTTAAATAAAACCAATGGTTTCTGAGCAGGTCTTTGGCCATAGAGAAGCCCTAATCCAAATGGTGAACATGAATTATCAGGTCATAAAACTCATGGACACAAAAAATAAGATTTTGCAAAAACTTTCTCTAGCTCAATTTAATACCTAGCCAGAAACTTCGTTCTACCTGTTGTGGGCAACATAATATATCCAGTCTAGATAAACTCTGTCAATTAAATGATTTCCTTTCCAGGCACTCAGGCTAAGATTTAGTGTTCTGCCTACCCACCCCAAAGTAGCCTCTACCTTTGGGGTGAGCTTTGGTAGGATGGGGTATATGGTCTGTAGCTTCTCTCCTAATCTGATGCAAGCTTCAGGGATGTGATTCACACTGTATAAACCCCCATCAATACCTCGGGTCCCTTCTATGTCTGCCAGCATCTCCTCTGTCCTGCCTGGCTTTGCATCCTTCTCATTCTGATGGTCATGTTCCTCTTGGGTACCCCACGTCCCTCTAAGGGGTGTATGGAACTTAGGGATACTGCCCTTTGCCTCCTCTCAGGTCAGACCCTCTTGGGATGGGCTGCTCTCTCAAGCCCTCTCTGCCCAGACTGGCCTTGTTCCCGTTTTTGCTGTACAGCCACTCTCCAAAGCAGGTGTAGAGGACTTCTCTAAAGCATCACCACCCTGTCAGATGCAGATCCCCTCTGTTCATGGATGGCGCTCTCTATCCAGCCTCTGTTATGCTCTTATCTATCCCTTCCAGGATTATTCATGACAAGGAGAAACGGCCAGCCTCCTCTCTGGGACTGACTGACAACTGAATTCCCTAATTCTCTGAAGCTCTTCTTTTCCCAGGCTGCTCCCCTCCACCATCTGTAGAGGGAATAAACTGTGAACCTAAGCTCCTTCAGAGATTCGGCCTTTAAAATTAAAACAAAGAAACACAACAAAACTCATCTCTTGCTCCCCCCTGCAAAAAGTAAATAAAAGTTTTAGATTTTAAGACTAATGCCTCTGCTCTGAGTTTGAAGAGTCCATTTGGAATTCAAAACAAAAGAAGAAGGGTGGAGAAGAAGAGGAGGAGGAGGAGAAGGAAGAAGAAGTTGCCTCTATTCTTTCTAAGTTCTTTGTCTCCTTTCAATGACTGCTCTCTGAGACAATGCTTCTAAATCAATGGAGGTGGGGCATAGTGGGAAGGAAGAAACGAAACTTTTACTATTTCTAAATTTTAATCTGTAATAGTCACGTTTCAAATCTCCAGTTATCTAACAAAAGTCCCCACGTGTGCACCCACTTCCTCTCTACTCAGAACCAGCAAGAAGGAAGCCAGTAGGTCTAGTTTCCTGAGCCTATGGGTGGGGAAAGAGACTATCAACAGCAGATACGTACTTGCTCATTAATTGCCCCAAAGGGCACTTCAAAGAGAACTGAATTGATGGAGATCAGCCATGAGCAATTTCTTCCAGATCTTTGCTCTCCTGTTCCAGAAGTAGCCCTGAAAACAAAGGGTGGAGAGAAGGGCAGACTTCTCCACAGGAAATTACCCATGGGATCAGAACCAATTTTGAGTACTCAGAAAAATTATCTGCTTACATGCAGTTTTAATTTTATAAATTTGAAAATGTGAGATGGAATGATGAATTCTGTCTCCAGGGGTCCCACATCTTGGACGGTGGACACATTTTAAGCATTGTAACAAAGACAGATTAATATGCCTTCAATCTGCAATGACTTTGAAATTGTCAGGAGAATAGACTGGAGAATGCAAGGTCCCACCTCTGTTCATCCATCAATGTGAAGTGCCTTAATTAAATTTTCCTCAGAGCCTCAAGAAGATGAGGAGGGACTATGAGGTAGGACTTAAAGGTCTTCAACTACCATGACTGCAATGTAAGTAGAGGGAAATCATCTCTGGGTCATTCTCAGATGAAAGGAAAATGGAATTCTTTCCTTTCATACACCTCTCTATTTGAAGGACTAACATGTGGAGAAGAAATTAGACTTCCTGGGGGTTCTTCCTCCAGAGGGCAGAATCGGCCTTAAGTTTCAGAGAGGAAGTTGGGGAAAAAACAAACATAAACTTACGCTCATTTCTCTCACGTCACATGTGCCTGGGTAGAACAGGGACGGAAATAGGAGACAGTAAGAGGACAGAGTTATAAGCAATGATCCAATGATCAGAGTAGCTTTACACCCCATCCCCAGAAGTATTGGCTTCCAAATCCTTCTGTCTCCATCCCCCACAGATGCTGGGATTGCTGGGACTTCTGAGTTGGCTTCTTGACCTAGATTTGTCATGAGGTGGCCTCCACCATCAGGACTTCTTTATCTCTTTGTTGCATTCCTAACCTCTTGGTTGTCAACGCCCTTGCTTGAGTTTCTCACTGCCAAGGAGAAGGGGGAAGGTTCTCCTCCCAGCGATGTATTATCACTTCTTTAAAAGCAGCCCCAAAGAGCAGCGTGGCCCCTGAGGTTTTCATTCATTCATGCAACGGGTATTCAACAAATACTTTGTGACCAGCTTCCACGTGCCAAGCTCTGGGCTTGGAGCTGGGGCACAGTGGAGAACAAGACGACGATGGTTGAGATTCTGTGGGGCACTTAATCTACTGTTGATTTTACCCCTCTTTTCCACTGAACTTCAGGGAAGCTGCCCAGGTACACGGAAATACATGGTTGGCACTTCCTGGGCTGGCTCTCAGAAGCGGCCATTTCCACCCAGCATCTCAGGACCTTCTCAACTCTCTGCTTCCTGCTCACGCAGGCCCTTCCGTCAAATGCCTTTTTCTGTCACTTTCCTCAAAGACTTTCGTCACCGTGTCACAGAAGCTAGCTCTCCATTCTATTTCTCAATGTTTTTCCCATGAGGGCTAGAGGGTCATTATGAAAATAAAATATCATCAGTCCTAGTAGAACAGAGTTACATGACTATATGTGAGAGGACAGGAAAGAATATTCAACCTCAAGATGTGAATATTCATATTACAAGAAAAATGTCTAAGAAGGAGCAGTTGATGTTCACTGTTAGAATAATAAATAAATAGAGAATGCCTTTTATATGTGTTGCTGACTTTTCCACATAGCTGAGTAATGAGGGATCCATTAGTGATTTTAGATAACAGTGACTCAATCAGATTTTACTTATCATACAAAACTTAGGAAGCTTTGAAAATGGGAATACTTAACTAGAATTGGGGTAAACCACACTGGGTTTCCAGCATAAGGAGATAAGACATCCAATTAATTTCTTTACCCTTTTTATCCTCAAGGATAGTTTTCTCTTTATCATTTGTTGTTGTTGTTGCTATTTGGTACTAAGGATTGAACCCAGAGGCATTCTACCTCTGAGCCACACCCCTGCCCTATTTTATTTTTCATTTTGAAACAGGGTCTCACAAAGTTGCTGATAAGTGGCCTCGAACCTGCGATCCTCCTGTCTCAGCCTCCCAAGTACTGTGATTACAGGTGTGTGCCCCCATGCCCAGCTCCAGGATAGTTCTTTTATCCTTCCCTAAAAGCCTGCCCTTCAGGTACAACCAGCATTCCTTTTTTCCTTTTTGCTAGGGGGTTTTGTAGTCAAAATATAGGCAGTCAGAGTTGTGCTTTAGCCTTGTCCATAGTTGCATGCTTTAATTTGTGCTACAGAGGACACCTATGGTTCTGAGCATTATTCTCAGGAATAAGGAGCCAGAATCTCTGGTGTTCAGTTGGAAAGAGGAGCAGGTTTTCAGTTGCTGACCAGCCAGTGCGTGTCATGACCGCCTCATAAACAAATGAGACCCCTAATGACAAACCCCTCTGACCTGGGGTCAATAGCAAGGCTCGTTCCTCTTGTCTGTCCCGAAACCCCTCTCACATATTATGATATGGGGTTTTATAGGGAGAGGAGTATGTTTGCAGAACTGGGAGGGAATTCAGAAAGATGTTGCAACGTAGACAGGGCAGAGCCTAAACAATTACGAACCTTTGTGAAAGTTTAATCCTCTGAGCTGTCACAGAGTCACCTACTCCCTCGCTGAGCGTGTACTCCTGAGGTCAGTAAAACTGACTACAGCTAGGCAGACAACACCATGTTATCCGGGGATCTCAGATGAGTAACAGCTGGTAGTGACAAGAAAGGGGAGTGCTGGCTTGACTCTCTTCAGTGCACAGGTCTAAAATTGAATGCCTAGAAAGTATTCTGATTCTCTGCAGTGATTTCATCGACTAATGGTGGAGCCACAGACATGGAGAAACCATGAAATGCACCTCTGAGAATTTGGAGAGTGTGACAGCAAAATCAGTGCTGAAATACAATACAGAAAATGAGCCTGGACGAAGAAAGGCAACTAGATCCCAGCCTCATAGATACTAACCTAAGAGGGTTGTTTGGCAAAAAAAAAAAAAAAAAAATGTGTGTGTGTGTGTGTGTGTGTGTGTGCATATAAAATGATGGAAATCAGAGAGGCAAAATTTGGCATCATGTGCTCAGTAAAGACCAGGGGAGAGAATAATGAAAATCTGGGAGATTCGCCGTAGCATATCCTTCAAGAGATCGTACAGCAAGCTGGTTATGAATTCCCTAGGACAGCGAGACTCAGCTGGTTTGAACACCAGGACCTTGACTGACTCTTAGAAAAGATTCTAAATTCTCTGAGCCTTGCTTTCTTCATCTGAGAAATCAAGATAATAACAGTGCCAAGTCGGGCGCGGTGGCGCACGCCTGTAATCCCAGTATCTGGGAGGCTGAGACAGGAGAATTGCAGGTATGAAGCCAGCCTCAGCAACTTAGCAAGACCCTTTGCTATTTAATGAGACCCAGTTTCAAAATAAAAAGGGCTGGGGGTGTGGCTCACAGGTAAAAGGGCCCTGGGTTTAATCCCTAGTGCCAAAAAAAAAAAGCAGTGCTTTGTCGCTGCTTCTTCCTGGGCACAGAGTGAGACTACATTTCCCAGCCTCCCCTGCAGTGACCATGTGACTGATTTCTGGCTAATGGAATATGAGCAGAAGTGGTGTACAACCTTCCAGGTGGGGTACTTAAAAGCTTCCTCTATGCAAGCTTCTATGCTCTACTTTTCCACTGCTGGGTGTGGCAGAACCTCCAACATCCTGGGGACCTGAACAACTGGGTGGAGCAGATCCACTTACCAACCTGAAATCACCTTTCTTTTAGGAGCTTGTTTGACACAGCAGTTAAGCATCCTAGCTAGCTAATGCACTACCTGTTTGTTCGGCTGTGGGAATGAAAAGGGATGATTGCGTGTAAAACATGTAGGAGAGGGTCTGGCACCCGGGCAGTGTTTAAAATGTGTAGAGATCATTTTTATTCTGAGCTAGACCAGCATTCTTAGAGGCTGGGACAGGTTTAGGGATGGCAAAATTGAGAAGTCAAACTCAGCTATTGTTTCTTTCTTTGACTTTAAGTGGTCATATGAGCCCAGCAGCACTATGCAGAATGTGCATAGAATACATACTGGTTTGAGCGAGCAGGTGTCCAGCGCCTTTCTAGCTTCTCAGTTGATGTGCACAGAGCGAGGGGTTGTCGAGTCAGAGCGGCTCAGAACTGCACGCTCGTGGGCCCCACACCTTCTGACTTGGGATGGGGAGGTGAGGGGGGCAGAGGGGCTACATCAGATCATGTCTCTAAGATGTCATCTCAATCGAGATATGTACTTTCTTGCGGAACCACACTTATGTAATGTTCTGACTTCCATATTCCGTTTCTTAGGATTCTACTGTGTCCATTAGAGACTTCTGTATTTCATTTCTTAGCATTCTACCGTGTCTATTAGAGGTTACGATTGACTAGGACAAGCCATAACCTACCGCATCCTTCTCACTTTCTGAAAAAATGCTTGCTTTTCAAATTGACATGTATTCCAATTTAGCTTTCCTGCCATTTATAGCTGAAAAATTATGTCCTAGAGAGATGTCTCAAACATAGCCACAGGAAAAGAAATGCATATCACAAATGAATATGTTGACGTGATCCATTATCTCTCCAGCCCTGGGCCACTCACACGCTATCCCCCACCCTGCATCATTTTTTTTTCATGCATTTACAATAATCTGAAACTCTATTACTTATGTATTTTCTTTCCATTTTACTATATGACTATTCCCACTGATGTAAGCTCTGTGACAGCTGAGACCTTATCTTGTTTGTTGCTGTACCCCAGTACTCAAAACAGTGCCAGTCACAAAATAGACACTAACGCTATTTTTTCCAAATGTGTAAGTGAATTTGTTGAATGAATCGATGTTTGTTGTTTGTAGATTGGTTTTCCTCGATTTATTCAATTCTCTCAGACTGATCAAAGAGTTTCTAGGCCAACAAAACTAATTGATGGACCCTGGGCCCAGTTTTGTTCTAAGGTTAGAGTACCCATGGGTACCTATTTGGGTATCCAAACAACTGAAATCTTTAGGCAATGTGACTACACAGCCATTAAAAAAAACATTCAGAGCCGGTCGTGGTGGCGCACGCTTGTAATCCCAGTACTTTGGGAGGCAGAGAGTGGAGGATCCGGGTTCGCGGCCAGCCTTAGCTCTCTCTCTCTCTCTCTCTCTCTCTCTCTCTCTCTACTTAGTGAGGCCCTCCACAACTTCGTGAGACCCAGTTTCAAAATAAAGTATAAAATAAAAATAGGGCCGGGGGTGTAGCGCAGAGGTAGAACGCCCCTG
Source organism: Glis glis (assembly GCA_004027185.1). Lineage (NCBI taxonomy): Eukaryota > Metazoa > Chordata > Mammalia > Rodentia > Gliridae > Glis > Glis glis. Next base: position 7,750 of record PVJS01054288.1, read on the forward strand.
GGTTCAATCCCCGGTACCGCAAAAAAAAAAAAAAAAAAACATTCAGGAGGGCTGAAATAGCTGAATGATAGAGCACTTGCCTGGCATGCACAAGGCTCCAGGTTCAATCCCCAGCACTGCAAAAAAAATAATAATAACAATAAGTTTAGGAATGAATAGAAATGTGTACATCAAATTCTGGACACTTCTGTGAAGATAAATCTAGCTTATTGTCACTCTGTTACATTATAATTCATTTTTCCCCTTTCTGGTGTCAGGAAAAAGAACCACTGGGATTACTTAGCCTAGAGGAGAAAAATGCTGAGAAGAGATATAATCTACCAACTAAAATAAATCTTGTCAAATTCACCTAGCGTCAGTTTTAGTTTAGGATCATTAAGCTGATGGATCTGAGGGTCGCTCAACAGCAGAGGATTCTGTGGGGTCTCACAGGTTCACCTCACAAACAAGAAAGGAAACGGTGGGTGGATTGCCATGTGATTGAAGAGCCGTCCCTGAAGGCAGCAGCAGGGGGCTTTGGTTATAGACTTCAATGGATCGTATGAATACTGGGAATACATGCTGATCAAGTCTGGACGGCTGCGCGCGGAATAAGAACTCACGCGTGGGCAACAGACTCATGTCCCATAAATATCTTTTAGCTGTAACAATGGAACGAATATAGCGAGGCTGAATTTAATAGAGATAAATATCAAGGCATGCACTTGGGTTCAGCAAATCAATCACACATCTGACCCAGCTACGTTCTTTTAAATCATCCAAACCATTCCCAAGCTACACAACCAATATCCCAGAAAAATTCAGTCCCTAGTCTATAGCCCTGTTGTCCAAGGCCACCAGCTAACTCGTGCTTGACCCAGTCTGGCATCTCAGCTCCTGACCTCTTGTTCCCTCCTTGACTCTGATTGAACATTGCTCTTGGGCTGTAACGGTGGAGTCCCCTCTGCCACTATGAACCCATTGTCCCTGCTTTGACCTTTCTTGGTTTACACTCTATTCCCTTTGAGCCCAGTCTCGGCTATACCAGAGGTACACCAATACTTTCTCTGACCACAGGTAGCTCAAGGACTGAAGGCTTGAAGCACTGACCAGTTGTGGCACACAACAACAACAACAACAACAAAAATGCAAGCCAGGCATGGTGGTAAGCACCTGTAATCCCAGTACTTGGGAGGCTGAGACAGGAGGATCGCAGGTTTAAGGTCAGCCTTAGCAACTTAGCGAGACTCTAAGCATCCTAGCGAGAACCTGTTTCAAACAAAACAAAATTCTTAAAAAAGGGCTGGTTGTGTAGCTTGGAGGTAGAATGCCCCTGGATTGAATCCCCAGTACCCCATCCCCATGCAAGTCATGAGCTTGCTAGAAGAACAGTAGAAATGGTCTAAGCATGAGACCAATTGAAGAGTGCAGCCTTGAGCCACGTTGTATCATCCGTGATCCTTGAGGCGAGTGGCTGTGGCCTCTCTCTGTCCACTCTGTGATGGTCAGACCACATCTGGAGATAGGGCTTGCTTCTGTGCGCCTCATATGCTTGTGTAGCTCAGAAATAAAGGCGAGGGGACATGAAATCATAGCCTGTGACCGGATGTTCCCCCTTGATTCCTTGGGGGAAAGGAGGCAAGGAATCTCCTCATTTCTTTGTTTTTTTAATTAGCTGATTACAAAGGTATGTTTAATGGAGAAGACAGATAAGCACACAGGTGTATGTATCACTGTTTTTCTTTCCTTTTCATTCTATATGTATTTTTATAAAAATTGATTCCTACTTTATTGTTACCATTTTATACTATCATATATTAAAATGTCTTAACCATGAAAATAAATATTATTCTACCTCAAGTCCATTGAAGAATGTGTTAGAAGCTGGGCATGGCAGCACACACCTGTAACCCCAGTACTTGGGAGACTGAGACAGGAGTATCACAGGTTCGAGACCGGTCTCAGCAGCTTAGAAAGACCCTCAGCAACTTAGCAAGAACATGTTTCAAAAAATTTAAAAAAAATAGGGCTGGAGGTCTAGTTCAGAGGTAGAATGACCCTGTGCTCAATCCCCAGTATCAAAAGAGAGAGAGAGAGAGAGAGAGAGAATGTGTTAGAACTTTTTAAATATATATTAACTATATAGAGAAGAGATAAAGAAAATACCATGCACACCTCCATATAATTGGAGTATTTTTTTAAAAAGGAAAACATAAATGATCAAAATTGGTTCAAATGAAGATCTCCTTGCTGGTTCCTTTGCATGGGACTCTGAGTGGTAACTCTTGTCCACCTGGTCACACATGCATAAAGGGACATGCAATTATTCCTTTTGTATGTGTGTTTTGTCAAGAGGCAATCAGCTTGGAAAGTATGCCACCATCCCTAAGCTCTCTTTGATAAAGACTTAACTTTCGCCGGGCGTGGTGGCGCACGCTTGTAATCCCAGTACTTTAGGAGGCAGAGACCGGAGGATCCGGGTTCGCGGCCAGCCTCAGCTCTCTCGTTCTCAATTTCTCTTTCTCTCTCTCTCTCTCTCTCTCTCTCTCTCTCTCCTTAGTGAGGCCCTCTGCAACTTTGTGAGACCCGGTTTCAAAATAAAGTATAAAAAATAGGGCCGGGGGTGTAGCGCGGAGGTAGAATGCCCCTGCGTTCAATCCCCGGTACCGCAAAAAAAAAAAAAAGACTTAACTTTGTAGAAACTGCAGTGTATCAGAATCCAGCCATGTCATTCAAGGATGGCTCTAATGTCTCCAACCCACTCCCCACCTTTGGCGCTTTTCCACCCTCTGTCCAGGGGAGAGAAGATGTCCTGGGCTCACTGTGCTCCATGCCCTCTCCGCTCCTTGTCAGGTGGCTAACTTGGGGAAGTAACACCATCTTCATACTGACTTGGAAGGATGATAACTCCTCATAATTTCAGGCCGGGAGAGGGGGACAGGGTTCCCAATGAATGTCAGCCACATGGCACCTTCCCAGACTTGTTGCTGGACCCCACGGATCCTCAGCCCTCAGGTGCTTCCCCTGAGAAGGAATGAAAGAAGAGGAGAAATGTTCCTTTATTTGGAAACCTTCTCCCGTCTCTCTCTGATCCTGGCTTTCTCTTACTAGGCAGAAAAGCCAAATCCCTGGAAGCTACCCATATCAGCTACGGCCCCCTTGATTTCCAGAGAACGGGGACCCCTGAAGACTTCACTCATGTTCTGGAAAGATGTGATTTGGTCCAAAATAACCTTTCAGAGCATGTGTGCTCAAGCTGAACCAATGTACTGTTGCTTCCCGGCTGGGAGCTATTGAGGACCTCCCCTGGTCCCGCCTCCCCTGTGGCCTCTGCAGGGAGCGCCCCACCCATCTTCAAGCCCCAGCTCAAAGCCACCTGCACTAGAAAGTGTCAATGATTTTCCCTTCGTGGGAGCCTAGCTTACATGACACATGTCCTCTTACCTCTCACAGCCTCTGTCTTTCATCCTGTATTATAAACATGCATCCCTCTCTCGCCCACCTGACTGGCCTTCACAGAGCCTGATTCACCTGTTTCCCCCATAGGCACCCAGCAAATGAATCCTTATGCTAAAAGCTGCCCAAGTTCCCGGTGCCAGGGAAAAGTTGCTATCTCGTTCTCCTAGGACACTTCATGAGCTATCCCTCTTTCAAAACACTTAATTCCTGCTGCCTTCCAACTCTCTGGCTCCCAGGGACTCCCGACTGTTTCTGAGAATCCAGGAGTCATCTCTGGGTTCTTTCCCAGCACACGCCCACGATCTCACCTGACACCACCTTGACCCGCAGGCAGGGAGAGGCACAAACAGAAGCCATGAACCAGGGCTCTACCACGCTTCTCCATTCCCTCCCCAGTGTAGACCCACAGCACGCCCTGGATCCCCTCACTTCAGGGAGAGGCTTGAGGCCCCCCCAGTGTGACCCACGTCGTAGGGAGGCAGCTGGACACCATGAAAACACAGTGGCCACAAGTGGGAAGCCCCAGCTGTCGTCTTAGCTCTCTCCGATTCCCATGTCCTGAAAAGCCATTTCTCATCCAGATTTCTTCCTTATAAAAATAAAATTAAGCCGGGCGCAGTGGCACACAACTGTAATCCCAGTACTTGGGAGGCTGAGATAGGAGGATCACAGGTTCGAGGACAGTCTCAACAACTTAGTGATACCCTAAACAACTTAGTGAGACCCTGTTTCAAAGTAAAAAGCAGAAAAATAGGGCTGGGGGGTGTAGCTCGGAGGTAGAATGCCCCTGGTTTCAATCCCCAAAACCGAAAATAAAATAAAAATCAGCGCCTCCCACACCTGTTCTAGCTACATAACCCTTTGTTTCAGTGAAATTTTATATGAAAATAAAAACTCATAAAACAAACTAAAACCAACTGCTCTGACTGACATTGAAAAGGGTGTGGCCCGACCTCTCTCCCCTGTTTCCTCCCCCCCAGCTGTCCTGGCGAGATCCTTGGAACCTCTAGGACAAAGCTTCAAAACCAGTGAGCAAAACCAAGGAGAAGCAGCCGAGACCTCCCCAGGGACAGGATCACCTGTCTGCACGCAGTAGACGGGCCACACGCCTAGAGTCCCAGGGCTTACCTGCTGTGGGGCTGCTTAAGGGAGGGGCTGTACTTTATTAATCCCTGCATTCCCACCACTTAGCGCTGTGGCTGATCAAAGCTGTCATCTCCCTTTCACATCCCATGACTCTCAGTAGGTCTGACTTGCTTCCCATGCCGCCTCTGACACGGCCTTAAATGCCACCCTGCTCTGCAGCTAAACTAGTTGTGCTTGTAGCTGAGGGCCTGCATGGCGTCTCCTCGGTCTCTGGATCCTAACCAGCTAACACAGCTCTCCTGGCATACGCTCACTGAGTGTGGGTGAATCAAATGATTGGGAAGGTACAGGATCAGGATACTGCTGCCTTGGCCTGAAAAGTATGAAGCATGCATCTTCCTCCCGACTTACTTGGCAATGCCCTGCTTTGGCCCATCCCTCATCTGGACTTTGTGGGGAGGATGGATGTCCAGTGTTCCATCCCCAACACAAGTACCCACCCTCCGCTGAGTCTGCTCTGTCCTTCCCTTTGGGTAACAGAGTCCTTTGGATCTCCTCCTCCTCCTCTTCCTCTTCCTCCTCCTCTTCCTCTTCCTTCTCCTCTTCCTCTTCCTCCTCCTCTTCCTCTTCCTCCTCCTCTTCCTCTTCTTCCTCTTCCTCCTCCTCTTCCTCTTCTTCCTCTTCCTCCTCCTCTTCTTCCTCTTCCTCCTCACCTTCTTCCTCTTCCTCCTCC
>PVJS01054290.1:0-13013 GCA_004027185.1 Glis glis
CGGTACCGGGGATTGAATGCAGGGGCATTCTACCTCTGCGCTACACCCCCGGCCCTATTTTTTTTTTTATGCTTTATTTTTGAAACCGGGTTCTCACGAAGCTGTGGAGGGCCTCACTAGGTAGAGAGAGAGAGAGAGAGAGAGAGAGAGAGAGAGAGATTGCACGCGCGCGTGCGCGCATGCGCACTGAGGCTGGCTGATCCATCTTGAGCTGACTCCTGTGCAGGGTGAGAGGTAAGGATTTAATTCCATTTTTCTACAAATGGATAACCAGTTTTCCCAACACCATTTGTTGACAAGGCTATCTTTTCTCCAAAGTATATGTTTGGCACCTTTGTCAAAAATCAATTGACTGTAAGTGTGTGGATTTGTTTCTGTATATTATGTTCTGTTCCATTGGTCTATGTGTCTGTTTTTGTGCCAATACTATGCTGTTTTTATTACTATAGCTCTGTAATATAATTAGAAGTCAGGAATTGTGATGTCTCCTGCATGGTTCTTATTACTGAGAATTGCTTTGGCTATTCTGGGTCTTTTGTTTCTCCATATGAAATTTATGACTGATTTTTCTAGGCCTGTGAAGAATGACATTGGTATTTTGATAGGGATTGCATTGACTCTGTAGATCACTTTTGGTAGAATGGCCATTTTGATAATATTTATTCTACCCAAGAGCAAGGTAGAGCTTTCCATCTTCTAAGATCTTTAATTTCTTTCTTTACTGTTTTATAATTTTCATTGTAGAGGTCTTTGACCTCCTTGGTTAGGTTTAGTCCTAGGTATTTTATTGGTTTTGAGGTTATTGTGGATGGAATTGTTTTTTGGATTTTTTTTTTCAGTGAATTCAATGGTTGGTATATAGAAGAGCTACTGATTTTTTTAAGATTGATTTTTTATCCCACTATTTTGCTAAATTTGTTATTGCTAAATTTGTTAATCAGCTCTAGAAGTCTTTTGGTTGAGTTTTTTGGGTCTTCTAAATATATGTCATCTGCAAATAGAGATAATTTCAGTCCTTCTTTTCCTATTTGAATTCCTTTGATGTCCTTTTCTTGCCTTTTCGCTCTGGCAAGAGTCTGAAGGACTATGTTGAAAAGCAGTGGTGATAGTGGGCATTCTTGTTCCTGATTTTAAAGGAAATTCCCGCAGTTTTTCCCCATTCAATATGATTTTGGCTTTGGGTTTATTGTATATTGCCTTAATGATACTGAGGTAAGTTCCTTCTATTCTGATTTTCTGCAGTGTTTTTAACATGAATGGGTGTGGGATTTTGTCAAATGCTTTTTCAGCATCTATTGAGATGATCATGTGATTGATTTTTTTCCTTAGTTCTACTTATGTGGTGAATAACATATATTGCTTTGCATATTTTGAACCAGCCTTGTATCCCTGGGATGAATCCAACTTGATTATGGTGTACAATTTTCTTGATGTGATTTTGAATGCACATCACTAGTATTTTGTTTAGAATTTTTGCATCTATGTTCATCAGTGATACTGGTCTGTAATTTTCTTGAGGTATCTTTATTAGTTTTTGGTATTAAGGTGATACTGGCCTCACAGAAGAAATATGGAAGGATTCCATTTCTTTCGATTTCATGGACTAACTTGCAAAGTATTGGGTTTAGTTTTTCTGTAAAGGTTTTGTAGAATTCAGCTGTGAATCCATCTGGACCTGGGCTATTCTTTGATGGCAGGCTTTTTATTGCTGTTTCTATATCTTTGCTTGCTGTTGGTTGGTTTAGGTTTTCTATATCTTCTTGGTTCAATTTAGGTAGGTTCCTAGGGACTATCTGCTAATTCACATTTCTTTTTTTTTTTTTTTTTGTGGTACCAGGGATTGAACCCAGGGGCATTCTACCTCCACGCTACACCCCCAGCCCTGTTTTTTTATACTTTATTTTGAAACCGGGTCTCACGAAGTTGTGGAGGGCCTCACCAGGTAGAGAGAGAGAGAGACAGGGAGAGAGAGAGAGAGAGCTGACGCTGACCTTGAACCCGGATCCTCCGGTCTCCGCCTCCCAAAGTACTGGGATTACAAGCGTGCGCCACCACGCCCAGCTGCTAATTCACATTTCTGCTGTGTCCAACTGTAGCCCCCACCCCCATATCCCCAAGGATGATTTTCCAACTCACAGACTCCTGTGGGTCTGTTCATTACCACACAAGTCCCTGTAGCTGCACAGGCTACCACTGGGATGGTTTGTAAACTCACAGTCTTGATGAGTGTCCCTTGTGTCCCTGCAGGTCGGGATGAGTTCAGCTGTAGCCACAGGATTTCACTGGGTCATCTGGTTGGGCGATCTAGGGAGTGGAGTCTTGAGGTATTCGAGTGTGATTGCTTTTGATGATAGTTTTCTGCAGTCACTGGCTTGACAAGATTCTGCTTTTTCTTTGCTGGAGTTGGTCTCTGAGAGCTGCCGGGTCCCAGCAGCCGCCAACCCCAGCTCAGGCTCGCCAAGATGGCACCGCCTCTGCTCGCCACAGACTGTACATATGGAGCTCTTTTCAGTCCTCTGCTCTCTGTGCTGCATCCAATTCCACTGTGTTTTCACGGTCTTTCTTCTGTTGAGTTCTGACTGCTTTTCTTCTCTTGCCAAGAAGCAGTCTTCCCACTGGTTGAGTCCCGAGTCTCGGAGCAACCAAAACATGCTGTCTTCCTCTATTCCGGCATCTCAAACCCTGCCCTGCTTTTTTAAAAAAAATATATTTCTGGCAGGGCGTGGTGGCGCACGCTTGTAATCCCAGTACTTTGGGAGGCGGAGACCAGAGGATCCGGGTTCGCGGCCAGCCTCAGCTCTCTTTCTCTCTCTCTCTCCCTGTCTCTCTCTCTCTCTCTACTTAGTGAGGCCCTCCACAACTTCGTGAGACCCGGTTTCAAAATAAAGTATAAAAAAAATAGGGCCGGGGGTGTAGTGCGGAGGTAGAACACCCCTGGGTTTAATCCTTGGTACCGCAAAAAAAAAAAAAAAATATATATATATATATATATATTTCTAAAACCTGTCTCTTTTTCATTCCTGCTACCTGTTATGATCTTCTTTCAAGGACCGTTGTGGAAAGTGCCCAACTTGTTTGACTTTCTGTAGTCTTTTCCATCTCTAGTTTTCCTCCATATTTACCAACTGTTCTCTTTGAAAATACCTATTTGATTATGTCACTCTCCTGTTCAATGTTTTCTAATATCTTTCCATTATTTACAAAACTTAGTTTGAACTCTTAGTCATATCATACTAGTGTTTCATGCTCTGGCTCATGCCATCTCTCTACCATCACCTTCTGCCACAGTGCCCTACAAGTTCTATACTCCAACCACACCATATTCACTAGTGACCTTGTGTGTGTGTGTGTGTGTGTGTGTGTGTGTGTGTGTGTGTGTAGACTGGGAATTGAACCCAAGGGCATTCTACCTCTGTGCTACACCTCCAGCCCTATTTTTTTTTTAAACTTTTTGAATAAGAAAACAAGACTTTATTGAAACTGTCTATGCTTTTATAAATTCACTGTTTTAAGGGCTGGTACAGTGCTTGTTAGCAAGAACATCTGTATCTAATCAAATTTGGAAAATGGGCCACAGTAGACATGGTTCCAATAAGTAGGGTAATGAACCTGGATTGGAGAAGCATTATGTTTTAAAGGAAAGATACTAAATGCCAAGCAACACATCTTTTTTTTAAATTTGAAACAGGGTCTCCCTAAGTTGCCCAGGCTGGCCTTGAACCTGCAATCCTCCTGTCTCAGCCTCCCAAGTACTGGGATTATAGGTGTGCTCCAATGCACCTGGCTCACTATTCACCTTTTTGTGTATGTGTGTGTCGTACTGGGGATGGAATCCAGGGGCCTTCTACCTCCAGGATACATCCTCAAACCTATTTTATTTTTTATTTGGAAATAAGGTCTTGGTAAGTTGCTGAAAGCCTCAGTAAGTTGTTGAGGTTAGCTTCGAACCTGCGATCCTACTGTCTCAGCCTCCCATGAACTGGGATTACAAGTGTGCGCCACCACGCCTAGCTACTATTCACCATTTTTAAAACATCATACCAAGCTTTTCATATGTTTGTGCCTTTATGTTATTCCCTTTGTTTGAGAATTGTTTGTTCTTTAAAATGCAGTTTAAATATTATATTATTGCTGGGCGTGGTGGCACACGCTTGTAATCCCAGTACTTTGGGAGGCGGAGACCGGAGGATCCAGGTTCGCAGCCAGCCTCAGCGCGCATGCGCGCGCACGCACGATCGATCGATCGATCTCTCTCCTCTCTCTCTCTCTCTCTCTCTCTCTCTCTCCCTAGTGAGGCCCTCTGCAACTTCGTGAGACCCGGTTTCAAAAATAAAGCATAAAAAAAATAGGGCCGGGGGTGTAGCGCAGAGGTAGAACGCCCCCGCGTTCAATCCCCAGTACCGCAAAAAAAAAAAAAAAATTATATTATTGAAGCTTTCCATGTTCTTCCTTCCCAGAGTTAATTTTATCTCCCCTCTCTCCTTTCTGTAGTCCACTAATTATACTGAATTATACTTGTCTATGTAATTGTCCATTTCCTTCACTGGACTGAGATTTTGAATAGCAGGAACTGTGTTGTATCTATCTTTGTAGCCTCAATGAAAAATTCACTGTTTGGTACATAGTAGGTGCTGCATAATAATTTTGGATTAATAAATAAATCATGTGCGGGAGGGTTTCAGGAAGAAGAGGCTAGAGGCAATAAGACAAGTCAGATCGAGAGTGATCCTTAGGAAGTGATATACTTCAAAATTTAAGTGGTGAAGTGATTTTGATAAGGGGAAAAAACTGAAGAGATGAGAAAAATATTGCAAAGATTGAACTTGACTGACTGATTGCTGTGAGGAATAGAGCAATCAAAGCAATGATATGACCTGGAACCACATGACTGGGATAATAAAATAGAAAAATCTAGAAATGTCTATAGGGTCTGTAATTATGATTTGGCTTTTTTAAAATGATACTGGTCACTCAGTCCAGTTCAAAATGTATTAACATGACTGATCTTTTCAAAGCAAACTTTATTGATTTTTATCTTGTGTTGTCTCCTTTCTTCCTTTCCTCCCTCTTATTTTTTTTTTCTCTTAGTGCTAGGGATTGAACCCAGGGCCTTGAGCATGCTAGGCAACTGCTCTACCACTAAGCCACATTCACAGCTCTTCTTATTTTTAAAATATAACTGTTAGATGCTATAAATTTCCCTCTCAGCACTGATTTAGCTATATCCAATGAAAAAAAATTTTTTTGCAGTACCGGGGATTGAACCCAGGGGCGTTTTACCACCAAGCTACACCCCCGGCCCTATTTTTCATACTTTATTTTGAAACTCGGTCTCACGAAGTTGCGGAGGGCCTCACTAAGTAGCAGAGGCTGGCTGTGAACCTGGATCCTCCAATCTCCGCCTCCCAAGTACTGGGATTACAAGCGTGCGCCACCATGCCCGGCTTATATCCAATGAAATTTAATGCTATGTTTTTTGCTTGGCTCAAAATATTTTTAGGTTTTTTCATGATTTCTTCTATAACACTATTCAGAAGTATTTTGTTTAATTTTGAAAGATGTACAGATTTGTCTCAGATATCTTTCTGTTATTAATTTCTAGTTTAATACCATTTTGGTCAGAGAAATACTCTATTTGATTTAATTTTTAAATATTCATTGAGACTTGTCTTGGCCCAGAACATGTTTTTTCTTGGTGAATGTTCCATTGATACTTGAAAAGAATGGATATATTAGCTTTAGCTTTATGTATTTTGAAGCTCTATTATTAAATACATGCAGGCTAAGATTTTTATGTCTTCTTGATTAATTTACTTCTTTATCATTGTATAATATATCTCTTTATACCCAGTATATTCCTTGCTCTAAAATCTAACTGATATTAATATACCTATTTCACCTTTCTTTTTTTTTTTTTTGCAGTACCAGGGATTGAACCCAGGGGCATTCTACCTCCGCGCTACACCCCCGGCCCTATTTTTTATACTTTATTTTGAAACCGGGTCTCACGAAGTTGCGGAGGGCCTAAGTAGAGAGAGAGAGAGAGAGAGAGACAGGGAGAGAGAGAGAGAGAGAGAGAGAGAGCTGAGGCTGGCCGCAAACCCGGATCCTCCGGTCTCTGCCTCCCAAAGTACTGAGATTACAAGGTGCGTCACCACACCCGCCCGGCTCACCTTTCTTTTGAAGGGACATTATACAGGATATATAAATATATATATATATAAATATATATATATATATATATATATATACAGGAAATAAATTTTTCTATGCTTTTGCTTTCAACCAATCTCCATTTAGGTGGGTTTCTTATAAAAAGCAGATAGTTGGACCCTGCCCTTTAAAAATTCAATGTGGCATCTATTTTTATCTCTTTTAAAAAGCTTATTAATTTGGTATTTAATCTATACTGTTGGCTTTTTTTAGCTGTTGATTTAGGTTTTTTCAATATATATATATCTTTAACTTATTATAGTCTATATTTAAATAATCTAATAATGCATGTGCTTTTATTGTCATATTTTAATTCTGTGTGTAATATATATATGTATAATATATATACATATATATGTATATATATTATATATATATATATATAGTATGTGTGTGTGTGTCTGTGTGTTTGTGTGTGTATGTGTGTTGCTGGGGATCAAACCTGGGGCCTTACGCATGTTAGGCAAGCGCTCTACCACTGAACTACATTCCCAGCCCAATTCAGTATATTTCATGTCTCGTAATACAGTATTATTTTCTTTAAACAGGTGTGTGTGTGTGTGTGTGTGTGTGTGTGTGTGTGTGTGTAACTGAAGAGTGAACCAAGGGGTGTTCTACCTCTGAGCTACACCCCCAGCCCTTTTTTAATTTTTATTTTGAAATAGGATCTCCCTAAGTTGCTGAGGGCCTCACTAAGTTGCTGAGGCTAGCCTTGAGCCTGTGATCTTCCTGTCTCAGCCTCCCAAGTACTGTGATTACAAGTGTATGCCACCATGCCCAGCTTAAACAGATACTTTTTTTTTTTTTGGCACTGGGGATTGAACCCAGGGGCATTCTGCCTCTGAGCTCCACCACCAGCCTGATTTTTTATTTGTTATTTTGAAACAGGGTTCACAAGTAGTTAAGGCTGGCAATGAACCCGCGATCCTCCTGTCTCAGCCTCCCAAGTACTGGGAATACAAGTGTGCACCACCACGCCCGGCTTAAACAGATACTTTTAAAGAAATAAAAAATGAGAGAAATGTGCTTTTATATATGTCTACATATTTACCATTTCTGGTACTCATCATTCATTCCTTGGTGTAGGTCCATATTTCTATCTGATACCATTTCCTCTTGCAGAAAATTTTCCTTTTACCTTTCTTTTTATGCAAATCTGCTCATGGTGAATTCTTTCAGCTTTTGTTTATCTAAAAAAATCTGTATTTCATCTACATTTTTTAAAGAAATTTTTCATTAGATTAGAATTGTAGTTGAGAGTTTCGTTTTGTTTTTTCTTCTTTCAGCACTTAGAAGAGGGTTTTCCATTATGTTCTGGCCTGCATGGTTTCTGATAAGAAATTGGCTCTCTGCTTTCCCTTTGTTCCTCCAAATACAATGTGTCTTTTCTCTTCCAGGCATTAAGATTTCTCTTAATCACTAGTTTTCAGCAATTTGATTATGGCTTGCCTTAGAGTGATTTTATTTATGTTTTTTCTTGTTGGTGTTATTTTGATTATTGGCTTATAGTTTTTATCAAATTTTAGCCACTATTTCTTCAAAAAATGCTTATGTCCTTTATAAGTGTTTATGTCCATCCTTCTGGAATTATTATTATGCTAAGTTAGATTGCTTGGTATTGTCTCACAGGTCACTGATGTTTTGTTTATTCACTTTTCCAGTAGTTTTTTTTCTGTGTGCCTTATTTTGAATAGTTGATAATGTTATGATTTCAATTTCACTGATTTTTCTTTTAGTGCTTTAGTTGTTAGTCCTATCTGATATATTCTTCGTTTCAGATATCGCATTGTTTATCCCTGTAAATTCCTTTTGGATATTTTTTTACATCTTGGTATTCCTCCATAATCTCTATGTCTTTCTTTGAATCTGTGAGCATATAATAATACTTAAAATAGCTGTTTTAAAGTCCTTTTCTACTCACTCTATCATCAATTTCATTTCTAGGTTTGTTTCTAATTGATTATTTTTTTTCCTTGTTATGGGTTATAATTTCTTTGCATGCCTGGCAACTCTTGACTGGATGCAAAACCTTGTGAATTTTACTGTTGTGTAGTAGATATTGTTAGTTACTGGATTTTGTTTCTTTTCTTTTCTTTCTTTCTTTCATTCATTCTGTGTGTGTTTGTGTGTGTGTGTCTGTGTGTGTGTGTGTGTATGTGTGTGTGTGTGGTTTTTACTGGAGATTGAACCCAGGGGCATTCTGCCTCTGAACTGTACCTCCAGTTCTTTTTATTTTTTATTTTGAAACATGATCTCTCTCTGTTTCTGAGAGCCTTGCTAAATTGCTGAGGCTGACCTTGAACCTGGGATCCTCCTCTTTCAGCCTCCCACGTACTAGGATTACAGGCATGCGCCCCACGCCCAACTTGTTGCATTTCTTTAGAGTGCTGAAATTGTTCTGGTGTGCAGTTAAATAACTTACACATCAGTTTTATCCTTTTAGAGCTTGCATTTAATCTTTGTTATTGTGAGCCTGTATTTTAGAGCTAATTTGACCCCACTACTAATGCATGACCCTTCTTTCAGAGATTACAATTCTGTGCTGCTTTTTGTATAATATCTGAAAACTATTGTTTCATACATTTTGTCAGGGTTTTTTTTACTTGTTTATAATGGGAAGGCAATGCTTATGTCAGGTGTTTTAGTCTGTTTTGGCTGCTATAACCAAATACCAGAGTCTGGGGGTCTTATGAACAGCAATAACTTATTTCTGGCATTTCTGAAGCCTGGGACATCCACTGTCAAAGAGCCAGCAGGTTCAGTGACTGGCGAGGGCCCTCTTTCTGATTTACTAGTAGTGCCTTATCACTGTATCCTTTCATAAGGGAAGGGACAAGACAGCTCTCTGGGGCCCCTTTGGAAGGGCATTAATCCCATTCATGAAGGCTGTGTCTTCATGACTTCATCACCTCCCAAGGGCCCAATTCCTAATGCTGTAGTATTGGTAATTAGGTGTAAACATATTAATTGGGGGGGGACAAACATTGAGAACATAATAGTAGGTAATATTTCATATGTAGAATTAGAAGTCCTGCTTTTATGATTGTTAAAAGCTTTTTTAGATTTTTAATAATGTCTGAAAATTTTAGGATCATGTTCAAATTTGAGAAAATATCTCTCAAATCTCTTCTTGGCTTAACCACATACTTTCAGTGCCAGGCACCATGGGGCACTTACACAGTAATATGATCTATGGAACTGCAGCTTTGTGTCTTGATTCTGGGTGAGTCAGTTCACAGGGTGATAAGGAGCACTGCTAGAAGCCAGTCTTGAGCTCACTTGGCTAATTATCATTTACCCCATAGAAAACTCTACAAACAACATAAGCCTATGTCACTAAATCCAAGCTAAGGTTATCCCTAACTCAACCTTCTCTTTTCTAGATCTTAAGATGAATGTGGCCACTTAGAAATACTTAATATGGAGAGGTCATGGAGAAATAAGAATGAACAGAGACAGTGGTCTTAACCAAATATAGTTAGTATATCTACCTTTTACCAATTGTATAAAAGTGCATGATCATCAAATACATTTCTAGGGTTTCTCTCAGAGCCTTGGAAACTTGTACCTCATTTGCGTCATGCCATTTTTGCCTCCGACTGCACCATCAGTGTTTTAAAGCCGTGGTCACTCTGTACCACATAGAGTTTCAAGGCTTTGGAATTCTTCCTCACAACCATATCTTAGGTTGGAAATTTAATTTTTAAGCATTGAAAACAGGAATCAGAAAATGTGTTCATGGTGTGACCCTTACTTAAGGTATCTGATGCTGACAAAAATCAGGTTAGTGTTCAGTTATACACTGAATTTTCCCAGCCTTGTAGGGAAAACTATAGCTTTAGTAAGCACTGGGGTAAGGAAAAAAGCTCTTTTGAAGTTTAGAAGTTTTAATGATTACTAAGTAAAAATTTTTATCCAAAAGCAGAAAGTATTTATTTGATTTTACTTTTATACTTTAAGTGGCATAGTTTTTGTTTATCCCATTTGTTCCCCCACTCTGTCACTTAGGAATAATGAAGATGTAACTTGATATTCACAACTTGGTTTGCTGCAATGTAATCCCTCCAAAAATGTGATTGGGATTTTATTAGATTTGATTGCAAGTATTCTGTTCTTAACAATTTTGATATCAACTGTCTATTAATATTTTTCTCTTACAGAGAATGCTTAGAATCTCTTTTTTTAAAGGAAATGTTTTGTATTTCTAAGGATAACCTTATAAACATGATGACAGTCTCTATCTCTCAGATGTGGTAGGGCTTAGTCCCTTATAAAGGACACAGGAATTCTTTTGTACATTGTCAACTATAGTAATGTCTGGCTGACGTTAGGTAGTTTTGAATCCTTTTCCTGTCTTGAGTGTTCATTCCTGTTTTGAATTATTGGTTGGGAGAACAGATTTATTGATAGACTTTTGCTTTTAGATTTCAAGTAATCAGTGTTGATTTGCTGTCTTCTGCAAGCATTATAGTGAAGGATACAAAGGAGGTGGTAATTACTTTCCAGAATAAGATTTAAATAAATGAAAAGATAAAATACTGATGTGGGTTTCAGAGAAGGAAGAAATCTCTGCGACCTCAACTAAAGATTCTAGAACTTAAGCTAGCCCTTTTTAAAAAATTTGAATAGATTTAAAGGACATTTCATGGGACATGCAAAAATATCTAATAAGAGTAAAAGTAACAAAGTAAGAATGTGTAAGTCTTATTTTTGCTTAATTTAACATTTATCAAAAGTGTGTCTTTTTATGGATATCTTATTAGTAAAAGGATACAAAGAAAAATGTATAGTCTGTACCATCAAAGAATTTAATAATCTGGGAAATCAGAAATAACATTGATACAACTACTACAGAGAATGGATTTCTATGAATAGAATTTTTATCATAACATTTTATTTAAAAGTTACCTGAGCAACAGACTTGGGGTTTAAAAAGATCTAGTTTTAAAATTTAGGTCTGCCACTTCCTAGTTAGCCCTGAGCCCCATTGTGTCTTAATTTCATCTGTGTCTTTCTTCCATGGTATTTCACAGATATAACCAGAAACTCCACCAGCAAGCTCCTCCCCACCAGGTCAGAAAGCATTTCACCACTATCAGCAATGGAGCCTGGACTGTCTGTCCCTCCAAAGGCTTTGTATCCTTTGTGCAGACCTTCTCACAACCACATTTACACTTACGCTTCCATTGGAAGTAGTTTATTGGACCACTCTAAATCATCAGGCTCATGACATTTCAGTTTCTTTTACCCTCTCGCCCATGAGGTGACTGTCTCCTGCCCAGGACTCAGGAGATTCCTGGAACATCAGCATTTCAGTGCTAAAACTGGGGAAATTCCAGGCAAAGTAAAATGAGCTGGTCATCCTACCACTGACATTGGTCCAGACCGCTCCTCTACACCTTCTAGCCGGTGTTGCAGATATGCTCAACATATCTGCAGCTTAACTTAATCTGAGTTTGGCAGTCTTCTCAAGATTTCAAGGGTTAAAAGAGATGATACATATGAGAACTGAGTTCCTGAGATGTATTGATGAGTCATGAGTGAGAATGCTAAGCCAGTTTGAAATGAAAATAATTGCCAGGTGGGAAATTAAAACACACTGCTGGTTAAAAATAAAGTAGGGAGCCGGGTGTGGTGGTGCACGCTTGTAATCCCAGTACTTTGGGAGGCGGAGACCAGAGGATCCGGGTTCGCGGCCAACCTCAGCTCTCTCCCTGTCTCTCTCTCTCTCTCTCTCTCTCTCTCTCTCTCTCCCTAGTGAGGCCCTCCGCAACTTCGTGAGACCCAGTTTCAAAAATAAAGCATAAAAAAATAGGGCCAGGGGTGTAGCGCGGAAGTAGAACGCCCCTGCATTCAATCCCCGGTACTGCAAAAATAAATAAATAAATAAATAAATAAAAAATAAAATAAAAAATAAAGTAGGGACCAGAAAAGGAAGCCAGATGGCTGGAGCCAAAGGTTGGTAGGATGTTATAGGAAAGCTGAAAAGTAGGATTTTACCAGGATCCTTTATTCATGTGTGTATGTGTACATGTATGTCTGGTGTTTGTGAATTGGGGTAGAGGAATTAAATGCTATGGGAAAATCATTTAAATTAAAATAGTAACAATATAACAGCCAAGAGGCAGCTTAATAACTAGGAGAATTAATTAATAGAATAGTCTCAATTTTATTTGCAATCATATATATATGTGTGTGTGTATGTGTGTGTGTGTGTGTGTGTGTGTGTGTGTATGCTCTTGGGGCTTTTAAATATCACAGCTGTATGAGAACCTAGTATAAGATAATATCTGATAAAAACCCAAAACAATTAGTTATTTCTTACTTAATATATCAGTATTTCACAGGGAATTTTGAGATACGTTGGATAATTATCAGAAATAGGAAAAGAAAGAAGGTGACTAGATGTTTCTATTTAGAAAATTTGTTCTAATCTGGGCGTGGTGGTGCACGCTTGTAATGCCAGTACTTTGGGAGGCGGAGACCGGGGGATCCGGGTTCGCGGCCAGCCTCAGCTCTCTTTCTCTCTCTCTCCTTGTCTCTCTGTCTCTCTACTTAGTGAGGCCCTCCGCAACTTCGTGAGACCCGGTTTCAAAATAAAGGATAAAAAATAGGGCCGGGGGTGTAGCACGGAGGTAGAACGCCCCTGGGTTCAATCCCCGGTACCGCAAAAAAAAAAAAAAGAAAATTTGTTCTAAACACTGAGAACATTTAGAACATTGATACTTTTAAAAGAATCTTAAGCCGGGCGTGGTGGCGCCCGCTTGTAATCCCAGTACTTTGGGAGGCAGAGACCGGAG
>PVJS01054291.1:0-13014 GCA_004027185.1 Glis glis
TTTTTTATACTTTATATTGAAACTGGGTCTCACGAAGTTGCAGAGGGCCTCACTAAGTAGAGAGAGAGAGACATAGAGAGAGACAGAGAGAGAGACAGAGAGAGAGAGAGAGAGAGAGAAAGAGAGAGAGAGAGAACTGAGGCTGGAAGTGAACCCAGATCCTCCGGTCTCCACCTCCCAAAGTACTGGGATTACAAGCGTGCGCCACCACGCCCGGCAAGTCCGGTCCGTGGTATTTCTAACTGCTGGCCTCACCTCAGCTGAGCTGGGGTTCCATGCTAGTGGGCAGAGTCCTGCTGATGGCTCCAGACACCAATGTTCTCCATCCAATGGTGCTAGTGTGCACTGCCCTGTGTCCTTATGGTGCCTGGACAACTGAGCTGCACAGACAGAAGTGAAGGTGATGGCTTCTACCCCTCTGCCTTAATCTTCACTCAGAAGCCCAATAGCAAGCATGCCCTCAACAGGCCCGATGCCTTGCACAACTCCAGGGGGCACAATGCACATTATTTTCTATGTGAATGATGCACCCAGCACATAACCCCCTGGAATTGTCTGTCTTCGGGGGGATTCTATCTTAATAATCTAGTCTCTATTTGCCTACCTCCAACCATTCGCATCTGACAGACATGTCTATGTACATCTGAACCCCTATCATGGGTGTAACTCCAGGCTTCCCAGGAAGATCCTCAGCCTCCTGTAAATCCATGGGTGTCAACAAACACCTGGGTGGAAAAAGGATGTCATAACTCAATATAATAATCTTACAGAAATTATGAAATAACCATGACCCTGCTAGAAAAAATGGACCATCTTCCTGGATCTTGCATCCACTGCTAGCTCCTCTTCCTCTCTTTTCTTCCCTTCACAGCCATGCTCCTTGAAAGAATCAGCTGCAATCTTTATCCCCTCGCTCTAATTTTCTTTTCCCAATTTAATATTGTCTTCTTTGGAAATGTAGTTATACATCCACTTGGTTTAAAATTCAAAAGGTTCAAAAAGCTATCCCTCCTTGGCTTCCAAATGTTCCTCTCCAGAAGCAGCCAAGTGGGTTTTTTTGTATCATATCAAATATGTTTTATTAAACACAAGCCAAAACAGGTCTATTTCCACCTTTTTTTTTTTTTTTTTTTTTTTTGCAGTACCAGGGATTGAACCCAGGGGCGTTCTACCTCCACGCTACACCCCTGACCCTATTTTTTTTTTTACTTTTATTTTGAAACCAGGTCTCACAAAGTTGCGGAGGGCCTCACTAGGGGAAGAGAGAGAGAGAGAGAGAGAGAGAGAGAGAGAGCTGAGGCTGGCCGCGAACCCAGATCCTCCAGTCTCCGCCTCCCAAAGTACAAGTGTGCCCCACACGCCCGGCACCTATTTCCACCTTTTTAAAAATAGTAGTATCATCTCACATATATACATTCTTCCTTTTTTCCCTTAATGTTATCTTTTAGGGATCGTTTCATATCAACAAAGACTATACTCACTCCTTTTGGAGAGGAGGGAGGGCTACTGGAGAATATTGTGTTGCACAGTTATACCATAATTTACTTAACTAACTTCATATGACTGGATTTTGGTTTGTTTCCTTTTTTTGTGATTACAAATAGAACCAGATTTTTTTGTGAGGATGGGTGGGGTAGGGTGGTAACGCAAGTTTCCACTTATGCACTAAGATCTTAATTCTAAAGTGAGATGAAAGGGCAGATCATTCTGAGAGATTCAAAACCAGCTTCAGGATGCCAGCATCTTCCTCACAGAGGATACAAAGAGATTAGGAGGCATTTTAGAGGATGCAGCACTCCTGTCTCCCTGCAGGCCAGCACTGGTGTCCTTACCTGAATACACACACGTATGTATCTTGTATGGGGAATTGAACCCCGAAGGTTTCCACCTCTGAGCTACACCTCCAGCCCTATTCTATTTTTTATTTTTGAAACAGGGTCTCACTAAGTTTCTGAGGCTGGCCTCAAACTTGCAATCCTTCCATCTCAACCTCCCGAGTACTGGGATTATAGGTGTGTGCCACCATGCCAACCCATCTTTACACTTTATATTAAAACAAAGGAAGATGGTTCAAAACAATTATCCCCAAGAGTTTTGTATGTGGCCCCTGAAATTTTGGAATCCATAAAGTCCACCCTGAAATTCTAAATGGCAAGGAATATCTGGCCAGCTGCTTAGAAGGTAAGTGGAAGTGGCTGCAGGGAGCCAGCACTCTCAGAGCTGATAGCTGCACAGGATATGAAAATATTTCCTTGGGGACCAGGTAAAGACCCCAAGCAATGACAGTGTAAAATGTTTTAGGTTTTGTTTAAGAGGAATGCCTGGAATAAAAAAAAAAAATCTCATCCAAAGTGGAGCTGAAGTCACTAGCAGATGGAGAAGGGCTAAGGAAAGCACAAAAGGTGGGTTGTAATAGATGGATCTACTTTCATGGAGGGAAAGTCAGAGATTGCCTGAAAATGAGGAAAAGGGGTACACAGGCCTCTAAGAACCCATGAGAGATCTTGAAGAAGAGCTGAGTTTAAAACCAAATGGAAAACCGACCACCGTCAACCAAATCAGTGTTGGTCCAGTGAGACATCGTCTGAGTCTTGTTCTCTTCTCTTTCCCACTGTTCCCACCCTGGAGGGATCTGGAAAAAAGATTCAAAGACAGGAGGACAGGTCAAAGCCAGTGATGCCTCCTCTCCTGCTGCTGAGAAAAGGGAAGTATTGAGCATCCTATTGGAGTGACCATTTGAATTTCTGACTAGAAGATCGTTTTATTAAACTGAAAATGACCATAAATGTTATGGGGCTTATATTAACTTCCCTGGAGAGGCTAAGTTCCACAAATAAATTTAGAGACACACTCTAGATAAATCTAGAGGGGGCACTTCCACCTCTTTTAAAAAGGCACAGGAGACTGGGGCTTTCAGACTCCCAACAAAGACACTCCAGAGAAGTTACTAAATCACAGTTGTGGGTGGGATTGTTTTGTTTGTTTACTTTTTACATCTGTGAGAGAGCTGAGGACACGAAGATGCCTGGATGAATTAAGTTCCAGAAATTGACAAGCCCTCCCATGAAGAAAAGACCAATAGCTGCATTCATTCTTAGCAGAGCAGCAAGGGAAGGGAAATCTGATGTAGATAGGTGTAAGGAAAAGCCAGGCAAATCTAAACAACCTTTTGATGGTCACATGTATGCTGGCATAGTGCAATGGTAAACATGTTTATATAGACAGATATAAAATTATTGATTGTCTAAGGCAAAATAATAGTGATATATTTGGGGGCTTATAACAAATGTAGATATAAAATTTATAACTATAAAAACATAAAGGATAGGAGAAAGGGATAAACTTCTTTATCATTGTAGGGCTCTATATGTTGTGTAATATAATTAAATATTGTTTGAAGGTAGACTATGTTAAGTTAAAGATGTATGTTTTCATGTCTAAAGCAAATACTCAAAAAAGTACAAGTAAAAATTCAACAGAAGAGATAAATTTAGAGCTGGATGTGGTGGTGCACGCTTGTAATCCCAGTACTTGGGAGGCTGAGACAGGAGGATCCAAGTTTGCGGCCAGCCTCAGCTACTTATTGAGGCCCTCTGCAACTCAGTGAGACCCTGTTGCAAAGTAAAGAATAAAAAATAGGGCTGGGGGTGTAGCCCGGAGGTAGAATGCCCCTGGGTTCAATCCCTGGTACCACAAAAAAAAAGAAGAGATAAATTTAAGTAAAAGATCGTATTAAATGGAAGACATCAAAGAAAGAACAGAGAAGCAAAAGCTAAATGAAAGAATCACAAACAGCTAAATAGTAATTTAGACTCAATCATACCAATAATTCTATTAAGTTTTAAATTCACTAAATACTCCCATTAAAAGACAAAGTTTATCAGACTGGATTAAAGATCTAAGATCCAACTCTATGCTGTTTATAAGAAACCTACTTGAAGTATGAAGACAGATAAAAAGGAAAAATGTGATGTAAGAAAAAACATGTGATCAGTAAGCATATACAGGATCACGCGCCTATGGTAACATCAGAGAAAGTAGATTTCAAGATCAAGAACATTGCCAGAGTTAAAGAGGGGTGTTTACTTAATGATAAAAGGGCTAAGTCATCAAGAAGATACAACAATCTTCTGATGGGCATGCTCATGATAAGAACTTCAAAATAAATGAACCAAGATCAAAGAGAATTTTTAAAAAAGGAGAAATTTTAAAAATCCATAAAGTTGGAAATTTTGGGATCCCTCTCTCAGAAGTTGATAAAATAACTAGACAGAACCAGTAATGACATAGAAGGTGTGAAAACTGCTATTAGTCCCATTACTAATTGACATTCTGGAAAAATACCCAATATTCACAGTACCAAGAAGTATACATTGTTTTTAAATGCACAATCACCAAGGTGGATGTGCCTGCAATAATATTAAATTAGAAATTGATCATAATAAAACATCTAGGAAATCTTCAACTACTTGGAACATTAGCTACACACATCTAAATAACCAGTGGGTCAAAGAAGAAAGCACAGGGGAAATTAAAACAGATTCTGAACTGAATGCTAATGGAAAGACAACATATCAGAATTTCTGAGGAAATTGAAGTAATCTTAGGGGGCAGTTTATTACTTTAATGCCTATATTAGAAAATAAGAATTACATCATCAAATTAATAATCTAACTTGCCTCTTAAGAGACTACAACAAGAAGAGAAAGTTAAATCCAAAGTACAAGAAATATATATTGGAGCAGAAATGAATGAAAGAGAAAACAACAAAAATAGAGAAAATCAATAACACCAAAAGCTGTCACTAAACAAATCAATAAAATTGATAAAAAAAAAACACCTAGCAAGACTGATCAAAGGGCAGAGAGAAAGAGAAGACAACAACATGAATAAGAGACAGTTTCATACGCCCTACAATGAAACTTATTCCTTCCTCCTACCTTTTGTGTTCTTAGGGTTATAAATTTTATATCTACATGTGCTATGAACCCCCAAATATATCACTATTATTTTTGCTTTAGAGTATCAATAATTTTATATCTATATAAGCATGTTGGTCTATAAGCATTCAAACGATATAAAGGATATTACATGCAACTTTTACCAATTATCAGAAACTGTGAAGAGTCTTAGATAGTCAAGAACTGTGAAGACTTCATTTTATGTAAGTTTAAAGATAAGTCTGCCCGTGTCATCTATGCTGGCAGAAGATATGAGATTCCTGGGTCAGAGACTAAGTACTTTATTACTCATGACACAGAAAACTGCATGGGTCTCCTGTTTCAGTCAGTTCCCCTTTAACCCTTAAGTTCCATGGGGTGACACTACCAGTTTGGGTGAATGTCGCACATACAGTTGGTTTGTGTGAGTTGAGAAATCCCAAGGCTAATAAATTCCAGTCTTCAATAAGGAGCCGCAAACAAACTCCCTGAACTTTGCCCCAGAGGGAGCCATCATCTTTATTATACAGGATAGCAAACACATCTATCTCCTCCAGTCAAACTATCTCTGTCTTCCATGAGCAATTGCCATACAAACATCTTGAAAAGATAGTCTGGAACAAAAGTTGCCAATGCTCACAGGACAGGCAGAAATGTGACAGACCATGGAAAATGATCTTCCAGACAAATTCCTTGAAAAATACAATTTACAAAAAGTAATACAAAGACATGCAAAATTAACTCAACATCCAGTAAATAAATATAATTTGCAGTCAAAACATTCCCACAAAGAAAATTCCAGGTTTCATTAGTTTATTCTATCAAGAAATTGCAGAATAAAACTCTTTCAGGAAATAAAAGAGGAATACACCTTTTTCCATTTTTATCACACTAGCATAATTTGAATAACAATGCTTGGTAAAAATATATAAATGTATACATAAACATAACTTTAAATAAGCTTAACAAAATACTAGCAAGTGGGACCTACCAATACATAAAAAGCATGACCAAGTGGATTTTATTCCAGGAATATAGTTATTTTATTATTTGAAAATTCAATCTATGATGGGCAGTAATAGAAGAATGGATTTAGAAATATGCAAAAAATAATAACTGCAAAAAAGCATTTGACAAAATTTAATGTTCATTCATTATAAAAATCCTCAGCAAATGAGGATAAAAAAGGCACTTTCCAATGTGATAAAGGTCATATATATAAAACCTAGAAGCTGGGCGTGGTGGTGCATGCTTGTAATCCTAGTACTTGAGGATCCGGGTTTGCAGCCAGCCTCAGCTACTTAGTGAGGCCCTCCACAACTTAGTGAGGCCTGGTTTCAAAATAAAGAATAAAAAATAGGGCTGGGGTGTAGCTCAGAGGTAGAATGCCCCTGGGTTCGATTCCCAGTACCACACACACAAAAAATAAATAAATAAAATCTACAGCTAATATTATACATCATGAGACTATGGGCATCTTTTCTCTGTGATCTGAAACAAGACAAGAATGTATGTTCTTATGACTTCTACTAAACATTGTACTGAAATGTATTCTAGGTCAATAAGAAAATAAAAGATGTAAAAAGAATAAAGATCAGAGAGGAAAATGTAAAACTGTCACTATTTGCAGTGCTACATGATTATACACAGGTTTGTGTATTTAAAACACTCATTGAAATTTATCAAAGACTACTAGAACTAACAAGTGAATTTAGCAAGGCAGTATGATACATGATCAATTTACAGTTCCACTTCATTTTCTTATACTAGCAATAAATGATTAGAAAATTAAATAGATTTAAAATTATTTGTGTAGAATTTCAAAAAGCAAATAAGTAGAAATTAAACTAAAAAGAGATTGCTGAGAAAAATTATGGAACACAGACATAAATTGGAACACATATATGGTGCTAATTAAGTGAAATATTTAGTATTTTTACTATGTACATTGTCCTCAGATTCATCTACAGGTTCAATAAAATCCCAAACAAATTTAACAGTTTTTTAAATTTTAAGTTCAAATGGTCCTAAATGTTTTCTGGAAATGCCGAGGATTGAGAAGAGCCAAAACAATTTTGAAAGTGAACAAATTCAATAATTTGGAGGATTTAAACTACTCAATATCAATAATTACTATGAAATTATCATCAAGACAGCTTGATATTGCCTTAAGGATAGACAAATAGATTAATGAAACAATATAGAAGTATTGACTCACACAGTTGATCTCTGACCAAGTACCAAGACAATTTAATGAAGAAAAGTCTTTTTTTAACAAATCATGGGAGAAAACTGGGTATCTGTATGAAAAAATAAAAACAGAAGGAACTTTGTCCTAAGTTCCATGGTGCACCACCCCTACACACCCTCAACCCCACCACCATCACCAATTCAACAACACTTTTGCTGTGACTCATTTTCTCTGTCACTGGAAAAATGTTGGTTGCTGTTGATGGCTCACAGCTGAGTCTCTTCCTCTCCAGGAACTATTCTGGCCAACCAATGTCATAACCTCTCCCTGACAGCAGCTTGAATCCAGTATCTGGCCAATGCAGAAGTACAAAAGCCCAGCTCTCTTGTGACATTTGGGGCAATGCATCCTCCTCAAAGAATGAGCTGAGACCCCTGTTGCATCAGAGTTCAACTTCTCCCTCTGTCCAGTTCTGCTTCCTTTGCCTTTCACAAATATTTTTCCTCTAAGGACTCTCCAATAAACCTCCTACATGTAAATCTGTTTCATGGAGAACTTAAGGTATGACAAACTTGACCCCTACCTTACTCCATATTGAAAGAAAGCATTTGAGATGTATTGCAGATCTAAATGAGAAAGCTAAAGAATCCAACTCCTAGAAAAACTCATGGAGGAATGTCTTCAGAACCTTGGACTAGGAAAAGATTTCTTAGAACACACACACACACACACACACACACACACACACACACACTCACTATTGTGAAAAGGAAAAAGGGATCATTTGGATTTCATTAAAATGAAAAATGTTTGATCACCAAAAGACTCCATCAGAAAGTGAATGGCAATGCCAGGACTGGGGCAGGGGAGGAATTCTTAAAACTTTATGTGAAGAAAGAACTCATGCCCATACATATAGTAAACTCTTTTCAAATACTGTAAAGACAGATGGCCCAATTAAAACAGAGAAAAAGAATTTAAAAAGAAAAATATGACAGGCCAATAAGCAAGCACATAAAAGATGTTTATCATTATTGGTTGTAAAGGAAACACAAATTAAAGGGATAGTAAGATACAGTTTCACAACCACTTAGAATGGATAAAAATTTAAAAGACTGACAATATAAGGCAAGGATATGGAGGACCTGGAACTCTTATACATTTTCAAGGGGGTATAAAATTCCATAAAAAACTTGTAAAATTTCATTTAAGCTTCTTACAAAGTTAAAAATGCATCTACCTATGACTCAACAATTCCATATCTAGGTAAGAAGTGAAAGTATATATCCATAAAAAGACTTTTACAATAATGTGCCTAGCAGGCTTATTCACATTAGCCAAGAAACTGGAAATAACCCACAGACCCTTCAACAGAAGAACAGATCCACAAATTGTGTTATACTCACTAATTGGAATACTATTCAGCAATAAAAAGCAATGGACTATTACCAATAAACTCATCAATATGAATGAGTCTCAAAAACATGTTGAACAAGAAAAGCTAGACACAAAAGAATCATGGTGCTTGATTTCATGTATATGCAGGCTAAAAAGAGAAAAATAAATCTATGGTGATATAAATCAGAAGACAACGGTTGTGATGAAATTTCTGTTGTGGTTGAAGTTATGGTTGTGGTTGTGGTTCTAAAATGTTTTTGCTCTCAGGGTTTTTAAAAAGTTTAGGAAAACTGGACCTCCAAATAAAGGACACAGCAAATTGGAGAAGACTCCAGAAGGTTGCCAAGGTTAAATTTAGTCTTTCAGGATGAGATAAACAACAATTTCCTCACACAATTAGAGCTCCAAGTTAATCACATTTCTGCCAAATTCAGTATTGTAAAATTCAGGGATTACCTTTTTCTAAATAGTAAGCAACTTAATAGAGAGTGTTCAAGGCTTCATTTATTTTGAAGACTAATTATAAACTGAGAATTCCTTAATTGTTTTTCCTTTGGTTTGTTTTTATTGATCCCAGGATGCAAGGAGCTTGTTTCTATTTTGATTTTTTTTGATTTTTTAAATTTCCACTGTGATACATGATGTGTTCATCATTTGGTAGCAAGACAAGGGGTCACTTCTGCTTTCTCAGACTCAAAGATCCCCAACCCAGCCCTGCAGATTCTTGAGGAGAATATCAAGGTTATCTTTGTTGTTGTTATATACATGACTACTTGTTTTTTTTGCTTTTTTTTTTTTTGCGGTACCGGGGATTGAACGCAGGGGCGTTCTACCTCCGCGCTACACCCCCAGCTCTATTTTTTTTATGCTTTATTTTTGAAACCGGGTCTCACGAAGTTGCGGAGGGCCTCACTAGTTAGAGAGAGAGAGAGAGATTGATCGAGCGCACGTGCATGCGCGCTGAGGTTGGCGGCGAACCCGGATCCTCCGGTCTCCTCTCCCAAAGTACTGGGATTACAAGCGTGCGCCACCACGCCCGGCTGACTACTTGTGATAAATAAAAGTTCTCCCATTGGTCACTAAGAGATCAGGAAAAAATATGATGAATCCTATATTATTTGAAGAAATCTTCTTATGAGCTCCCTTTTGTATTTTCTACTGGGGCAGTAAGTACTCTTCTCCTCTTAGGGGCATTTAGTGATGGAGGGGAATACTTTTTGGTTGTCATAGTGACAGAGTAGCATTAATAGTATTTCATAGTGGGAGACCAGAGATATTACATATCTTATAATATATGGGATAGTCCTGAATAATGAAGGATTGTTCCAACCAAAATTCCAGTAGCACCCATCCTTAATCCACTGGGGCTTCCATAACAAAATACCATCAACTGGGTAGCATAAATGACAGAAAGAAATTTATTTGCTCTTAGTTCTGAAGGCTGGAAAGTCCAAGGTCAAAGTTCTGGCAGGTTTCAGTTTCTGGGGAAGGCTCTCTTTCCAGTTTGCAGATGGCAGCCTTCTCACTATGCCCTCAACTGACAAAGGGGTGGGAGAATTGTTGTGTCTCTTCTTAGAAGGAAACTAACCCTAACAGATTAGATCCCACCCTAATGACCTCCCTTGACCTTAAGTGCTTCCTTACTCCAAATACAGTAACACTGGGAATGAGAGCTTCAATATATGAATTTGGGAGGACACATGCAGTCCTTAGGACACCATTGGGTTGTAATGAAATTACTTTCAGCTGTCTCTTCTGACAGAGTTTGATCACTTTATTTCTAACATCTAACAGTGCAACGCATATATGCTCAACCAATATTTCTCGAGTTGCACTGAAACTGAATTGATGTCCATTGTGACACCATTTATTGTCATCTACTTTCAACTCTGCCTTGCTTCCCTTTTTTATTCTTGCTTCCTGTTAGAGAAAATTATGATTTATCACCAATACCACCACCATGCCCTCATTTCTTCCCTCCCCATTTTTTGATATTGTGTGACAACTTTTTATAAAGTGATAATTCACTGTTTATTTTATAAATATGTAAATATAGTAATGGATAAGTATGTTCATTCCTTATTTTTTTCTTTTTGTTATAAAATTAATATTCTTTCTAAATCATAGTTGGTCCTTATCTTGGACAAGGTGTATCATGTTCCTGGAAAGTCCACACCACTAAAGTTTCAGCAATGCTGGTAAAACCTCTCTTGATACAAATTTTGACTTCTTCAAAATCTATGAGGATCTTTTTGTCAAAGGGTGAAATTTTCAATCATATGTATGTGAAACAAAGAATTTATTGCTTCTTAAGTAGTGAAGAGCTACTCATAAATCTCAGTCTCTCTGAACAAGGCAAAGCTTGATAGCATAAAGGATTTTAGGAAGTGTGGAGCTCAGGGATCCACAGATTCTCTGTAGTAGGAGTGTTAAAGGATTGGCTGATTTTCAGCTCTGGAGTTTAGGGATTGGCTGATTTTCAGAAGCAGTCCATGGAATGAAGCTCTTGATTGGCTGACCTTTAAGAGCAAGGGACTATCACTGATTGATTATGAAGTGTTTAATACTTGTTTTGTGGTTACTTGTTTACCACTTTGGACTAGGGCCAAAGAACAACTTTTTGATCCTCATTTTCAAATTAGGAGGCAAGCCCTTTCCAGTTAGGGCATAGGTTAAAATCACCTGGGATTCCTGTTAAAACACAGATCGCTGGGCATCCTCCCAGAATTTACGATTCAGTAGGTGTAGAGTTGCACCCAAGCACGTGCATTTCTAACAATTTCCAGTGAAGCTGATGCTGCTGGTGTGGGGATCACACTTTGAGAACCTCTGAGTTAGACAATGGAAATGCCAAAAAGGTAAACAGTAATTAGAGCTGGCCAACTTTAAGAACTGATGGGCAATTATAACCTACAAGATGAACTAGGCTATCCTTGGAGAGCAGAAGGTTAAGAGGTATGGTCATAGACCAAGACTAACCATGAGAGCTTTCTCAGGAGCTCATGGTTGGCAAGGCTTAAGAACTATTAATTTGGAATATCTGCTAGAGAGCCATGACAAAAAAAAAAGTTTACTTACCTCCTTCTGGACAATACCTGCATGCCTTTCATTTCTAAATTATCAGCTACTCAAAAAAGTCACTTTACCTTATTTGTTCCTTTTTGTAAATAATAAATATATAAATAAAATAGAATTTTAGTCTCCTTTTTCTTCTCAGTGTTGTGTACACAATTTTTTCCTTTACTAATTAGCACATCCATTCAAGGTGGTAGATACTTCCACTCCTCTGAGTAGACAGTTTAATGCTTTAAGAAAAAGAAGATCCCCAAGGTGAAAAGTGTGTATCATCAGTTCCTAACACATGAAAGATGTATGTTGAAAACCCAAGGTCCATGCCCAAATGTGCAATATCTATTTTTGACTTAAATCCATTCCAGCACAAGAAATATGGTTTCAACTAGATTGAAGATTTTTCTTCTCTTAAGAAATGTGATAGTTGCCAACTCATGATAGAGTTTCCAGAATTTTTCTCCCAATGCTTAACAGATGAATTTATTGGATGAAAAAAGTAAGAGCAAATTTGAGCTTCTCTGGCAGCATGCCCAAAGCTCGTGACAGTGATATCAATAAATGTCACGTGGAGGCATGTATAGAAGATGGGGAAAGAGTGAAGTAAACACAAAGCCACTAAAAAGGCAGCAAAGTTGAGCATCTCTAACCTAGATGGGCCATTGGAGTCAGGGTGCCAGTCTTACTAATCCATCAGCATTGCCTGGTGGCTCATCAGGGTAACCACAGGGAACAAGGGTGTCTTCCCTGGAGTACTGAATGTTCAAGAGCACAGCATGTCACCTTTCTGTTTTCGACAAAGATTATGACATCTCTAGCCCTCTGCAATAGGTCTTCTGTACAGAGTGTT
Source organism: Glis glis (assembly GCA_004027185.1). Classification (NCBI taxonomy): domain Eukaryota; kingdom Metazoa; phylum Chordata; class Mammalia; order Rodentia; family Gliridae; genus Glis; species Glis glis. Next base: position 12,449 of record PVJS01054291.1, read on the forward strand.
ACAGACTACCCATTTTTGGAAGCACCAATAGCTCCAAGAGAAGTTCCCAAAAAGTCAGAGACTATACAGATCTATATTTTGAAATGACAGCATCTTTCTTCATGCTGGAGGAATGCAAGAAATTGGGTGCAGAAATTCATTCTTCTCCCTATTTTTAATTCCAAGCAGCTGATAGTTGATGGCTTTTGCAAAGTAAGTTCTCTACACTGATTTCTGCCTGTCTAACAGAGTGAATCAGTTACCAAGTGTGCAAATTTTCAGCTGGAGCAGAGTTCATTTTGACAATATTTTAGTTTCAATTTTTTTTCACAGGGAGTGAGCAAGCTCCTTATAGGTAGGATGGGTTCTTTTAAATTTCTCTCATCAGGGCGGCGCCATCTTGGCCAGACCGCGCCGGCCGCTCCCGGCATTGCGGCTTCCACGCGCCGCCGGTGGAGAAGCCAGGGACTCGTGTGAAGTTCAGCAGCTGCAGGTCAGCAGAGACGAAAGCGAGCAGCGGCTCCTCCACACTTGACAGACCAAACGGCAACGGCGACAGCGGCTGAAGCAGCTGCAGCGGCGCCACC